>JAMQGT020001439.1:0-82938 GCA_024447675.2 Pterophyllum scalare | reverse complement strand
GTGTTATGTAAACCTACTTCAACCTTTAGTTACGTATTGCTTACTGAACTTTTGTACATGCACTAAGCGATAGCAACACTGCATGAACAAGAGACACAGGAGTTCATAGACAAGAAAAGACAAGTACTGAGCCCCTACCCTGAAAAGCAATAAATTTTGTGTTTATATTGGTCCACTGAGAAAACAAACATGGATATCTGTTCACATTCTTTGTAAAGTTCCCCCTCTCTGATCAAAAAAAAAGGGAGTGGAAAAGGGTGAGTGCTAGAAAGAAGCCGTTACTCTGATTCTTCTGATGAAAGTCAGCATAAGTCACACTTCCACCAAAATAAGAAAAATATGATTCCATTTATGAGCCCATACTGACTTGAACTCTCCATCCAAAACTAGGACAGCTGGCGCTTGAGTGTGCTTTCATAGCTCACCTGTTCTGTAGCTCAGGAGAGCAAAAGTATTTGCTACACTCAGACAACATCACTGTTAAGTGGCCTCCTTCAGGCTGAGTGGAGGACTTGTGCTTTGTGGAGACAATAAGGACCCTCTAATCGTCTCCAGGGTGTCCAACCAGAATCGTTCAACCAAACTACTGAGCCAGTGCAGTGAATGCGTGTGATGAAATGCACCAGCAGCTAATAAGAATGAATGCATGTGGGTGCCAAAGTACACACCGAGCTGATTCAGTGGAAGTGTGTCATTCTTTAATCATACATACAGACATTTAATATAGTCATTTATACTGACTTCAACTGCATTTTACAGCATAAGAAATTTAATATTATGTAAATATAATCCTTCACTAACAAATCAAGGAATCACTGTATGTCTGCAACATTCACCCATCTGATTCACTTCAAACATGGCAGGTGTAAAGCTGGGGACACAAGTCAGGGCTGTACTGAATCTTCATCATCAGATCAGGTTCAGACCTCTGCAGCTAGGCAGTCGGCGGGCAGAGCCTATAATAACTGTGGCTAGGTATCACCATCAAATCCATCATCATCTAACCTTGGCTCTCAAGGGCCGTCCACACAGGACGTGACTAGCAGAGATGTGGCGACCAGAGACTGTAGAAAACAACAGGCAAAATAACCACTGGTGACACAAAGAAGGCGTGTTCCAAGTTTCTCAACCGAGCAACTGAAGCAGCTACCTGTTACCAGGATACAGCTGACTGGCGTATGACATGGTGGTAAATATATTAAGAGCGGTGCTTCGGGAACTGGAACCTAGAATGTCCATTAGCAACCAAATGTCAGCAACAAAACAATGCATGATGAGCACATTCAGATTATTATGTGACAGCATCGGTGAACAGTCACAGTAATGAGAGATAATTTGAGTTTTTGGTTGGTGTTTCTATGTAAAACTAGCCAAAGATTTCAGAATTACAACCAACAGTGCACGCCCGTGCCAGCAGGTACTGCACTAGCCTAATATTAAAATTTGCATTTTAAAAAAATCTTTTTTTAAAAAAAGCATTTTGGGAGAATCTGGATTTAATGTTTCTTTATAAATGAATTTGATCTTCCATTATTATTCCCAATAATGCAAAAACAACACTGAGGAGCACAGTTTCAGAGCTAACAGATACACTTGAGCAGAATATCCCAGTAGCCTATATCATCTGCTCATTTACTGCACTGATAACTACAGGAAAGATTAGAGAGGAGAAGAATGGCAGCTATTGGTGAGCATGTCTCGGGCTGCATTCAAAATCCACCTTATCGCAGCCTGTTTGTTGTCAGTTACCCACAGCTATCTCCACTCTTCCTCCCCTTCTGCCTGATTCTGACAGTGAACAGACTACTGTAAACTGCCAGGATTTCTCACAGATAAGAATGGCAGTGTAGTGCAAAGACAAAACTCTAAACTTAATTTCTTCCTGTCCTCTGCACTATCCTGCAGACCAGCAATAAAAATGTATAAATCATATTTCTCTAAAGTTTGAATATTATATTTGGTGCTGGTTAAACACCCAAATCAGTAGTTTATTGTCCCCTATCACAATACTCAAGGTTTTAAGAAAATAACACCACTTTGAACTTACTGAGTTTAAGTGGTTTCAGGGGAGGACTGCTCTATAAGTGGGCCGTATTGTGCAAAATTACACAACAGCACATGCCTGGGGATTAACCGTGGGCCCTGTCCAGTCTGTACCATGAGGCTGCAGGGGGCCAGTAGCTATTGTCACAGCTGTGTCACAACACACACACACACACACAAATCCACAACTTTAGTTTCCTGCTTACAGTGTTCTGTCAACATGCATAACTTCTACTGCTGATCCCACTGTACCTTAATTAAAGTACAATTCTGAAATTTGTGCTTCTATGGGACACAAAATCAGTTTTAAAAAAATTAAAATGAAACGCCCTTCCTTCTCTGATTACAGTTTCCACAATCCCCTCCAAGCCTTTAAAAATTCAAGACAAATTAGGACACAAGTGAGAATCCCTATCCACGCATATTTTCATCACTTAATTAAAAAAAAAAATGCAAAGGTTTTCGAACACTTTCTTCTCGGTCCAAAACAAAGACAGAAGGTTTAATTTAATTTAAAGGGATACAAAGTGAGCCTCCAGAAAGCTCAGCGCCGTTTGTTCGCTCTGTTTCCCATTGTAAAGGATTCATTAAAGAACAAGTTAGGCTTTTTTCACATAAACAAAATTGCAAAGAGCAACACAATACACTTTCTTCTCTCTCCATCTCACTCCAGCTACTGTTAGCACCAGTGAATTAATGAGGGAAAATGCAAAACGTGGGGAAGCTGAGGCTGTGAGGCCAAAGCCACCCTCATATAATGGCCCACTAAAGAAAGGAGAGCTTTGTTCAGTGCAACACAAGCAGGTTCCTCTTTAATGACTTCATGTGCATGCCAATCACTTGCGCCACACAATCTGAAAATGCAGCCGTGCCACTTTTCAGGACATGCCGATGGTGTAAGCCTGCAGCATGTGACTGGTAGAAGCAGGTAATTCAGTTCAGCAGGTAGCACCTTGAGGAATGATGATGATGACATGCTAGCGTCCAGAGGAACAATGCCCACAGGAACTCATGTAAGCTCAGGTGGATGAGCAAAGAAGTAGTCACAGCACAGAGGGGTTGTTAGTTCAACTCTCAAAAGAGCAAGTGAAGCAACATTTTTTTTTGCTTGTTATTAAGCCCTGTGCATGGCAAAATAAAATGTGTTATGAGGACGTCTTCCAAAAGAAACGACCAAATATAAATAAAGCTGATATCTTAGTGTTACACAGAATACAATATAATCTTTAAAGTCAAATAATGGGCTGCTGATTTATTTTTCTAACATGTTTGTTTTTATGCATCTTTTATCAAATCAGTCATTTGCCCTACTATGCAGCATCTGTCCTTACTTTTTTAAATGTACGAGGACACATGAATTGGAACAACTTATGAGAGCCTGAAACTTAGTTCAGTTTCATTTTCCAAAGTTTCAATTTCAAAGGCACTGGATTCAAGTTGGACACAAGGAGGGAGGCCAAAGGAAGGCCACACACTGGGTCTCCTTACTGGAGAACAGTAGAGAACATTGACTAATTGCCAGATTGCGCAGCTATCATAAGAACAGCTAAAACTTTGCATGAGAGATGCTGCTATGCATGCAAGGGTCTGTGATTTCATAAGTGAACTTTCAAAGTTAAAAAAGCATTTTTTTTTTTTTAAAAAAAAGGTATTCCAAGTGAACAGCAGACTGTCTCCAGCAGCAGCAGAGATTAGCTCATCCAAAGTCTCAAATCTGAGCTCTCTGATCTTCTAAAACGCAGCTTCAATCGTTCAGGTGGTGTCTGCAGTACCTTTCAATGCACACCGATGTGATACAAAACTGAGGCCGGTCCTTTAGAAATAGCAGGCAGAGGGGCCTGTGGGGTGTCAGATGTCAACAGGGACCAGTTGCTGGAGTCTCAGCCCAGGCTGCCTCTCATGCTGCAGCAGCTGTGTCTTCTCAGACCTCACATTCCTGCAGGACAGGCCGTCTTTACCCCCATCACCTGTGCCGATCTGAGGGCGAGACAGGCCCTCCGGGGCACCTCACCACTACATGAATTTAAGTCATTTTGTTTGTAGTTTGTCACATGTTGGTTTCCTTCTCCAGACATAAAAAGGTATAAAATACCCCAAAGTTTCTTAAGATAATCAGCAAGCTCAGCAGGTGACCTCATTATAAACATATACAAAATTTAGGCTAAAGTCTCTTAAGACAAACTGTGGAAGATAAAAATAAAATTCATTCAAGTGCACCTAAGCTACACAACAAGGCAGCCTAGTGTAAAATCTGAGGTCAGCTCTCCATCCACTAACACAGAGACACATCACCCATGATTCAGCAGCTTCTTCACTCCATTAGACCTCCCTGTACAATTACAGCTGCTTTGCAATGCATAGTGCCTGCAGTGCATTATAAGCTGCTCTGTCTGACCACCACTAAATAATACATGTAAACACTTACCCCACCCTACAGCAGGCAAACACTCAAACCGCCTCCCACTTCTGCAGGACCCAAAATATCTGCTTTATGGTATTTATGTATATCTTTCATTATGCCATCTCATCGTGCATATGCATGAGTGTTCCGTTTGCTTTTTGCACGCCTTGTTTGAGCTTGTAATGGATTAAAAACGAGCCCTAACCACAGATGAAAATCAGCCTTTTGTAATTTGTATCGAGTCCTGTCGCAAAAACAAGGGGGGGTGAAGGAAGAATAAAGTAAATTCACTCTGCGTTTTTCAGGTTACATGGGACTCTTATTCTTATAAACTCTCCTTCGATCAGCTGTAGCTGTAGAGTGTGAAATGACATCTCAGTGAGGAGCAGCCAAAACTTTTTACAGGCTCTCATCATACACACACACACACACACACACACACACACACACCACAGTGACTCCCCATTGAACAAAAGCGCCGACACACACACACACACCTTAAAAAGTATGCCCACGGAAAACAATGCTGCAAATGAGTGCAGATCAAAAGAACAAGTTTCTTACAGAGACTGTAAGTTGTTCATAGGTTCACTGGCCGCTTCCAACCCGACGCGTATCGCTCCACAGCGGGGCAGCCCACTACACCACAGGGTATAACTACTACTAAACATCACTCTTACCTCCAGACGCGAGCTGAAGTCAATTTAAAGTGGCGCTCAAGTTTTTCCTTCCCTTGTCAGACTTGACTGAAGAGCTACACACACTTGTAGCCACGCAAAAAAAAAAAAAAATCAGAGTCTCTATTTAATTCCCTGCATTCCCACTGAATTAATGTTTTCTTCTCACTCGCGCTGCTCGCCTCTGAGCAAAGTCCTCGAAATTCAAGTCCGCGCTGAAAACGTGCGCATTTTCTTTTCTGTTTTTTTTTTTATTATCCGAGCGTGTTCGCAGTTTGAATGTAATTAAAAGGCAGTCCTTCGCTGCTCGGTCGCTGAAAACTCCTCTCTGTCTCGCTAATCAGTGCGGCTCAGCAGTGCGCGTTCACGCAGCTAATGGGCGGGAGTAGGGGGACGGGGCGGAGTGAAACAACAGGAAGCACCCCTGAAAAAACTGGCACTAAAGTACGCAGTGCACTTCATGTTTTTGGATCAGGATTAATCAAAACTGAGGGCCAATTTAGAGTTCACTAAACACTGACAATGACGGGGGTTGGGTCGATTTCTACATATGTGGTGGTATTTCACCTTATACGCTGTGAAATGTAGAGCAAAGACGCCTCTCCGCTGGTTTACAGGTAATAAAACAGAGCGTCAGCCTTTTCTGTAACGCTCATGCGCGGATACCCAGACGCAACCAGCCAATCACAGACAAGCTTATCCCCACCCCCTACTGTCGCGAAATGTTACGGTGTTCTCGCCGCGTTTTACGTTAGTCATCGCAATGAGGGACATCACCGCTGTTTTCGTGGTACTTTTTATTTGAATGTGTCTTTTACAGGTAGGATACTAAACGGACAGTATGTATTTCCGTTTGGCAGCCCGCGGTTTATGCGGGGCAGGCCGAGGCTGTTGTTTAACTCAGTTTAGATTGGAATGGCGCTGGAAGTGGGGGTTAGCGAGCTGGAGCTAAACGCAGGCTTGGAGCAGAGAACTGCCTGCTGAAGTAAACGCAATGCAGTAATGTGATACTCAGCAGCAGCCGAGCAGAACACGCCACTGTACATATCTGCAAGTAACCCGATCGGTCAGTACGCTGAGACGGCTCCGGTTAATGCGTCTGAGTGAGTGATTAAGCAGCTTGCCTGCGTTAGCTTCAGTAAAGTTTGACAGCTTCTGTGAGTTGCTGCGGCTGCGTTTGCATCACTAGTTCAAGATGAGGTTTGTGGCTGCGCAGTGCATATATCTACAGAGAGGTTTCTGTTTTAAAAACAGACCCAGACCAGTGCCAGGCTGCTCCTGCTGCAAATGAGCCTGAACTGTATTTTGAACTGACATAAAAATGAAGGTAACGAAGCCCTTTGCATTCTCTAAGAACCCCAAGTGACGCCTTCAAACTGGTTCTTGTGTATGACAGTCCAGTGTAATTGCAGCTCTGTTTTTTTAATCAATAGTTGTTAAATAATAATGCTCATCACAGCTTCTTAGAGGTGTGATGAGCATGAGCAGTGCAAGACAAAGAAAAGCAGTTTTCACAAGCTGTGTACTCCAAACAGCAGTCATTTTCTGATGATTTACTAATGAATGAATTAGCTTACGTTGCTCTGTATTTTTCAGACCGACACACTCTGACCGCTCTGGAGGATGGACCCTGTAGTGCTCAGCTACCATGACAGCCTGCTGCGGCGCTCTGATGTCTCCCTACTGGAAGGACCTTACTGGCTTAACGACCAAGTCATTGGTTTTGCTTTTGAGTACTTTGCTGCCGAGCGCTTTAGAGTCCTGGGGGAGGCCATCATCTTTATCAGCCCAGAGGTCACCCAGTTCATCAAGTGTGCTTCCTGCCCGGATGAATTGGCTCTTTTTCTGGAGCCGCTGGATCTTGCTTCTCGTCGCTGGGTCTTCCTAGCTGTGAATGACAACTCCAACCAGACCGCTGGAGGGTCCCACTGGAGCCTCTTGCTCTACCATCACAACTCCAACCACTTTGCCCACTATGACTCTCAAAATGGCAGCAATTCACTTCACGCACGGCGTATCGCCAGCAAGTTAGAGCCTTTCTTGGGCGCGGGGAGGAAAGCGCTGTTCGTCGAGGAGCCCTGCCCATCCCAGCAGAACAGCTATGACTGTGGCATGTATGTTATCTGTATCGCCGAGGCCTTGTGTGAGAAGGCCAGGGTGGAGGGCTCGCCTCGCCTTCCTGTGCAAATGATCACCCCAGCCTACATCACCCAGAAGAGGACTGAGTGGTGCAGACTGATCCAGAGCTTAGCTCAGAATGACCTCTGCTGCTCTCTGTCTTTCCCTTAGCACGTCGATTGCCCCACACTGTATTCAGAAAAGCTGTCAGCCCCCACATATCTACTGCTGGAGAATCTGAATGCACTCCCTCATACAGTATATAACTATATATGAAATCTATTTCTATTACAGTCTCTGTCATACTCCATAATACAAAAGAAAAAAGTTAAAAACATAAAGCAATGCTTCAAATATTTAATGATTTCAGAGAACAGTTGGTGTTGTGTATATGCACAGAAACATAGAGTATGTAAACAAGAACACCAGCATGCCTATAAAACAGATTTTCTCCTTTGTACATATTCAGTGAGGATGTCATGTGGAAGAGGAGGCACGGACTTTTCTTTTCTTCTCCATTTTCTGAGTTTGGAGCGAATGTAGAAATGTTTACACAGATTATTGCTCAGGGTCATTTTAAATGAACTGAATTGACAATAAGAATGTGCACATGAACTCTGGCTCCTGCTTTGTGTCGCATACTCATTGTTTTGGTCAGTTTGAACGTGCGTACTTTTAGTTTTGAGATCATTTGAAGAACTCTTGCTGTATGAGGGTGCTGATGTGCTGTGAGTATTTATGGGACAAAGGGCAGAGTTGGGTGGTGGAATGTATGTTATGTTCTCAGAGAAAGTATCCAACTCACAGCTTAGCTAATAAATGTGACTCCTGTCACGTTGTTTTTGTTGACACAATTAGTGGTGCAATTATTTTTGTGGTTTTTAATTTGCTTTTTGCTGAAATTTAAGTCTTATTCAGGTGAATGTGATGACATTTTATGACGTAAAAGTTAAATGCTTGTTGTTTTAAAGGCCGTTACCTCACTGAGGAAATTACATTTGCAGATTTACTGAAGCATAAATGTGGGATTACATTATTTTTAAAACTTGTGTTACTGTTTGCAGAAAGGATTTCACTGCAGAAGTATTGCAAGCATGCACATAGTGGCATATTTAAATTTTAGGAGTGTTATTATAAAATATGGTCCAAAAATTTTAATCTGCTTTAAATTGTTTTTGGATACCTTAAGTTTTAAATGTTCCTATTTGAGTCAGTAGTTGCATGTTCCTTTTTAACAGCACAAATCAACATCTTAAAAAAGTGTACAAATCTGATAAAATATTAAAACAAATCTTCAGTAAAGAGAGCTCAACTTCACAGCACAGACAATTTCGTACTCAGAATGAATTGAAACATATTATCCAGATTGTTTCATTCAAAAGTTAAAGGCTCAGTAAATCTTAGGAAAATTAAGCAGAAACCATAAGTCCATCCGTCCATTTTCTTCCGTTTATCTGGGGAACACTGAGGCATTCCCAGGCCAGCCAAGAGATATAATCTCTCCAGCATGTCCTGGGTCTGCCCCGGGGCCTCATCCCAGTAGGACATGCCTGGAACACCTCACCTAAGAGGCGCGCAGGAGGCAGCCTAGTCAGATGCCCGAACCACCTGAACTGGCTTCTTTTAATGTGGAGGAGCAGCGGTTCTACTCTGAGCCCCTCTCGAATGGCTGCACTCCTCATCCTATCTCTAAGAGAGATAGGGATTGGAGGAAGCTCATTTTAACTGCTTGTATTCACGATCTTATTCTTTCGGTTGTTTCCCAAAGCTCACAACCAAAGGTGAGGGTAGGGATGTAGATGGGTCACTAAATCGAAAGCTTCACTTTTACACTCAGCTCCTTCTCACCACGACGGACTGTCCATCTGTCAGTCTTCCGCTGCCCTGTCTCCTCACTTGTGAACAAGACCCAGAGACACTCAAACTCCTCCAGTTGGGGCAGCAACTCGTCCCTGAGCCAGAGTGGGCACTCACTCAGGTTTCTGGCTGAGGACATAAGAATACGTATAAACTTCAATGTATTCTAATTGCCAAAAAAGTGTTTTAGTGGGCTTTTCTTTGTTTTCTGTCATATATACACTGTTTCAGTGGTAAACATGATCAAAGTTTGAAATCATGCGGTCAGTGCAAAGGTCAGAGCCAAACGCTCATGCTTCAGGCTGCTTTGATTGCTCCGATTCTGACTTTTATTTTCTACTCTTGGCTCTGCACGATGTCAGCAAGAGCAGAAATTCCTGATGTCATTCTCAGGTACACAGAGCTGGCTGTGAGCAAAGAAGCCCCACCCCCCTTCTGTTCAAACCTTCTGTTTGTGAGTGGCAGCCAATCAGAAGAAAGTTGGCTTAAGGGAAGAGCAGGTAAAGCAGCTTGTTTCAGACAGACGACCGTCTGAGGGACTGCGCCAAGGCCCAGTATAAGATGGTTATTTTGAACTGCAATCATGCATAGCTACTCTAGTCCAAAAAAAAAGCAAACATGGAGCTGGAAATGAGCACAATAGTTTTGTTTTTTTTTACTGACTCTTTCAATTCACTAGTTCAAAATAGATTTAAATTTAAACAGCTTTAATTTTTAGAAACTTCAAAAATATCCAACAACAATATTTCCATGAGAGTCCCAAAATAGAATGGGTGGGAAACCGTTAGAAACTGTCAGCCGCTATTGTCGTTTAAATTAAGAAAGAGCACAGGGAGGGCAGACCTTTGTGCCACACATACATTTCACTTAGATTTCAGAAAGAGGGAGTGTGTGTGTGTGTCAATTTAAAAAATCATTGTATTGTTCTGTATTACATACCTCTCTACCTAGACAGCTAAAGCTTGTGTAAAGTCGGGATTAATAAGTTTCAGAGAGTGTCTAGAGATGGGGTGGGACACACAAATGTTTCATTCAGATTTCAGAAAGAGGGAGTGTGTATCAATTAAAAGATCATTGTCCTGTTTTGTATGAGATACCTCCCTAACCTAGACAAATAAAGCTTGTGTAAAGACAGGATTAATTACAAGCTGAACATGTATTCATAGTTTCGTCTACAGGCTTTCTTAAAGATTTTGGGGGATAGCAATGATCTAAAGTAATGAAGAGTTATCTTAGTCTGACTAAAGTGGGCTAACCAAGTCAGTCCACCACATAGATTATAGTTAGGAATCAGTCACCGTGCGGCAGAACAAAGAGCCTTCACCTCCTTGTCTGGCTGGCTGCCCTGTGCTCTTTAAATTCACACTGCTCAAACTGTTTTCATCCTCCTCTCTCCTTCCGTTGGCATCCTCTGCTCATCTACAACCCACAGGCGTATTTCATCCGGAATAACCGGTCAGACGAGCCATCAGGGTTTACTATTGTCCTCATAAAATGCCACAAAGCTGGGGCATTCCCCACCCTGGCAGAACACTCCATTAGTGAGACAAAGTGCCCGGGGAAAGAAAGAGACATTCACTTAGACAGATTTGCTTCTAAATGGCCAATTTGTCAAGTCCACTCCAAGAGTGTTTACAGGGAAACAGACCCCGGCTCTCTGTCTGTCGTCATTTGGGTGCTCTCGACCTGCAACAGTATGCCAGGAGTATTTGTCATAGTTTCAAGGAATATGAACTCATTGCATACTGAATAATATGCACAGAAATGGATCCGTTTAAATCCTACAAAATCCCGTAACATGCAAATTGTTCTTTTGGCAAACAATGCACAGCTTTCTGTGGCCTAAAACAAAGCATCTTAGTGTTTGTGGTTTTACTCTGTCGTAAATCCACTTTGGTTTTATTGATAATCCCAGGTCATTCCAGGCCACATCTCACCTGCTGGACCCCAGCTTGCACACCTGACTATGCAAAGTGAGTTAAACACATCCAGTAATGGCTGCAAACAGCAGCTGGCATTTGGAAGCATATGTGAAACATTGCAACCAGCTCTGAAAAACAGTGGTTGGACTGGAAGCGCGGTAAAACTGCTAAACCAGTTGTAATAAACTAGTTCCAATTAAATTATACAGGAGCTGTGAACATGACAGTTTGTGATCTAAAGTGTGACTCGGGGTAATTTTGTTGTGTAAATGAGGCGCTCATAAAATATTGTCTGGTTGCAACAGAGTCGTAAATGTCGGCTGAATGAAGGAAAACAGGACTATCTGGATCACTGAAATGACAGCTGAGCACTTCAGAGAAAAGGAGAACTCAATAAACACTATTGCAATACGACTGGGCATCCATGGATACAGTTAATTTTGTTAAACTTTTATAGTGTGTGAGAAAATCTTGAGTGCAGCACTATTTTGTTACGTGTCTGTTTATGATCTGGAATAAGGGCAACGGGAGAACTGTACAGGTAGATTGATGTAAAAAAAAAAAAAAAAGGTCACTTCTAAATCTATGAAGTTTCATCATGTTATTAATCTCAAAGGTCACTAGAAAGCATTAGACAATGTAGTAGTGAATAACTGTGCTGTACAGTGCAGTGCAGGGGTTGACTGACAGCATCACAGTTAAAATTATGCTGTGTGGATGGATCGTTTTCACCGAGCAGGTTAACTGAACTTCCCTACACTTACAGTCCTGTGAAAAACAAAGTCCACTTCATTATTCAGGAGGTTGTAGAACCCCTTTTAGCAGCTAGAATTTAAAGTAATCATTTTCTGTATGACTTTATCACTCTCTCATGTTTGGCCCACTCTTCTTTACAACATTGCTTTAGCTCACTGAGGCTGGACACACACCTGAATGCTCCAGACCAGCAAACTGCCAAGACTTGTGCCTTTATAGCAGTGCTCACACTTTCTAATGATCAGTTTATCAAGTGCCTTGATTAGCAGCACCTGGCTGCTACTTACCCTCTAACCTCCCGTGGAAACAGTAAAGGTGTGCTTAGTTTTTCAGACGACTGTATGTGAATCGTATACCGCGACCTTGGCAGTCACCAGATCCAGAAAACTGCAGCAACACACAAAAGCACACACCCATTTCAGGAAACCTTCAGCATCAGCTGACGATGTCCAAGAGTTTGTGAATTTGACCTTTGTCTTTGAGCTGCACATCTCAAGTATCCTTGCAAGTATTTAGTTTTAATTTATCAGCAGACATACCTTCATTTGTATACATAAACGCTGAGCTCACTTGCCACTGTTCTTCATCCGTAATTGATCTCAGGAGCTGCAGCCAGGGTTTACCCTCACCTCACCTCCTGGCGCTTCATGTTTATTTGTGAGGTCTGGGGTAGGACCGTGCACACAAACTAATGCACACATATACTTACAAATGAGCCATGTGGCTCCATGATGGGACTTCAAAACTGTCTCTGATCTCCCAGAGTAAAACCCATTTGGGGAGTGTCGGCTTTTGTAAATGACATCATATCCTGTCACAACACATCTGCAGCCAACTAAAACCATGCGGAGCTTAGTGAGCAGCAGCATGTGTGAGAAAAGGCTTGATTAAAACAAGCAGCATCCAGCTGAGGGGCCTAATCCGACTCACTCACATCCTGGACAGTACAGTTTCCAGGTGTGCCCCACGTGTTTTGTTGAGGAGGTGTAAGTAAGCCAGGTCTGTATCACGACATCACATCAGAAGGGAAAAGAGAGGACAACAGTTAGATACTCCACTGCAAGTGCAGCACGCTTCCTCCTGAGATAAACCTCCCGATTGTGCTCAGTGTTAACAGAGCGTACCAGTGAAATGCAGAAGTAGCAGGCCGGGCTCGTCAGTCTCACACCCCTGGATCAGATGCTTTTTATGCAGGTCAGTCACTGTATGAGCAGAGAACAGCTGGAGAATTACAGATTTAAGACCCAGACTTTTCCAGCTTCTCTTATGCAACAAAAAAAAACTTCAAACTTCAAGCATTCAAAATCTGGTGTGAAACAAAAGGACGAGTAAGAACACACCTGCACCTCTGAGAACGGTTACTGACTCTTCCCAGCATCCTTTGGAAACTAGATCATTGGAACATTTTTAACAGTATTATGTAATAAGTAATAACATTTATAATTAATATTTGAAGGTACAAACTAACTATGATTCTAAACCACAACTTTAAAAACAGTTATACAAACAAGAAACAGCTTAATTTTAACCATTAGAGCTGCTGCTCAGTGTGGCCTCTTTCAACCTTAGAAAAACTTATAAAATATTTGCAGTGTCATGGACCGCTGTGGCAGGCAAGACTGAGGACCCCAAAGAAGGACTGAAACTTAAAACTTCAGTTTTTATTGCTGGAAACCAGGAGCGAAACAAAACTGGATGGGAGCCAGCAGAGCAAAATACAAACTCACTTGGAGCCAAACACAGACAGACAGAGAACACGACGAGTATGCAACAGAGAACTGAAGGAAATACAGACAATATATACACACCAGGGCAATCAGGGAAATAGGACACACCAGGGAGCACGGCTGAACAGACTCACACTAACAAGGCACACAGGACAAAGGCTGGCAAAATAAAACAGGAAGTGTGTCAACAGGGAAACAGAAACACAGACTAGACACGGGGAGGCAAACACGCTGACGAAAAATCCACAAAGCATGAACAGAAACTAAACACTCAAAACTGAAGCAAAAGACAATTACACAACAGCATAACCTACAATAACTCAAAGCACTGGGCAAAAGTATTTTGAGTTATTGCAAAGTCATTTTTCTTAGTATCGCCACATGTGTGTACTTAATGTGTCGCTTGGTGGACACTGTTGACCACACCGGCTGTAATAATATGTGGACCTCGTGTTCTGTGGGACAGCTTGCTGGGTTCAATCAGTTGTCGCTGGAAGGAAAATAAAAGAATCCAAAGAGCTAATGAAGCACAGATGCTTATGCAGAGAGAAAGAAGCAGACTAAAAGATGAGAGCAAAGAGCCTCCGTGAAGATTCAGACCTTCATAGATGCTTTTCATCCTCATGAGCGGCTGCACACAAAACACTGAAAGGGCTTATGAAACTAAATTAAAGAAGACTAAAATTCTTAACAAGAGAGATTTTCCTTAATAAGGTCCTTTGATGTCACATTCTTCCTTACATAAACATCATACAGGGATACTCTGAATGTTGCTGCTGTGCTGCAATTATGATTTACAGCTCTCCGGGGAACTGGTGTGAACATGCAGCACTCAGAGTGTATATATACAGGGGTTGGACAATGAAACTGAAACACCTGGTTTTAGACCACAATAATTTATTAGTATGGTGTAGGGCCTCCTTTTGCGGCCAATACAGTGTCAATTCGTGGCCAGGTCACGACGTGATGCTGGTGGAGGAAAATGTTTCCTGACTCGCTCCTCCAAAACACCCCAAAGTGGCTCAATAATATTTAGATCTGGTGACTGTGCAGGCCATGGGAGATGTTGAACTTCACTTTCATGTTCATCAAACCAATCTTTCACCAGTCTTGCTGTGTGTATCGTTGCATTGTCATCCTGATACACGGCACCGCCTTCAGGATACAATGTTTGAACCATTGGATGCACATGGTCCTCCAGAATGGTTCGGTAGTCCTTGGCAGTGACGCGCCCATCTAGCACAAGTATTGGGCCAAGGGAATGCCATGATATGGCAGCCCAAACCATCACTGATCCACCCCCATGCTTCACTCTGGGCATGCAACAGTCTGGGTGGTACGCTTCTTTGGGGCTTCTCCACACCGTAACTCTCCCCGATGTGGGGAAAACAGTAAAGGTGGACTCATCAGAGAACAATACATGTTTCACATTGTCCACAGCCCAAGATTTGCGCTCCTTGCACCATTGAAACCGACGTTTGGCATTGGCACGAGTGACCAAAGGTTTGGCTATAGCAGCCCGGCCGTGTATATTGACCCGGTGGAGCTCCCGACGGACAGTTTTGGTGGAAACAGGAGAGTTGAAGTGCACGTTTAATTTTGCCGTGATTTGTCACCCATAATGTTGTGTGCATTGCAATATTTTGAGCCAAACTGTCCTCTTACCCTGCTAATTGGACCTTCACACTCTGCTCTTACTGGTGCAAGGTGCAATTAATGAAGATTGGCCACCAGGCTGGTCCAATTTAGCCATGAAACCTCCCACACTAAAATGACAGGTGTTTCAGTTTCATTGTCCAACAATATATATATATATATATATATATATATATATATATAAATATGGTGAACCTGTCCAACTGTTTGAGAACATACAGGCACGTCTGTGGTCTCAGCTAACCTCACTTAATCAAAACACAGTTTATCGTGTGGCTCACTGGCAGGAGGTGCTTAATCTGTGAAATGTTGTTGCACAGAGAAAGCACTGATTTTAGGATCTTGAGGAGAGCTCTAAATACACCAGTAACCTGCAAATAAGCATTTTAAATAAGGCTTAACTCTAGTCATGAAATCATAAGTAAATACTTTTCTCCGGTGCAATTTCCTTGCAGACTTTTTTTTTACTCTGTTTACATTTCACCTCTTTAGCATTTCAGAGAAAATTGTGAAAGCAGACACTTATTGTTTCACTGAAGAATACTTTCATAAGATGCACGTCGCTTGTAATTATATGCTGCCTAGATTTTTGGTACCATAATCCCCTTGGAGAAGAAGAAATATTTGTGGTGTCGTGCAGTTTAAGCATAGCACCTCTCACTTCATAAATAGCAACCGTAATGCACTTGGATTGCACTCTTAACCAGACATGGACACATTTAATGCTCCACTGAGGTAATGCGCGCTTGGAAAACCTCCAGCTATGTGGCCTGTGTGTGTGACAGTTTTACTGTGTGTAATACAGACCATCAGCGTGACGTCACAGCCAGCGTAACTCCTTCACACCAGAGAAGTCAGAGGTCACCCGAAGAGCATTCCAGGACAGACAATATGGCTCCCCGGAGGCATGGATGAGGCTGCAGCCTGTCTAGCCATCTGCTTCAACCTGCCCCTGTTACTCCACTGCTACAGCTGTCTTCACACTCACATGATCCAGTGGTTGGGTCCTGCTCTTTATGTGTCTTGAGATCTCCAGAAGCCCTGGAAACTGAAAGACTGAGCGCTGCACAAGCAAGTATATTATACCAAGCTCCCTTTGGTAGTTTATGGCATTTATCCACACAAGCACATAACCATAAATTTCATTTTTATTCGGTGGGTTTGTGGCAAACAATCCTAGCATATGCTATGCTCAGTTTTCATCAGTTACTGTTGGCGGGGCCTTGACAAGAGGTTTGTTGTTTTTTCATTGATGATGCAGCGCGCTGTAGAAAACTCAGTCCTGGATTTGAATAATAACGATGCTGCCAATGTAGAGCAAGGCAAATTAGTCTCTAAGGTAACTGTCCCTCTTTCTTCACTTTTCACAATTCAAAAAATATTTAATTTTATTATTATTATGATGCCTGTACTACTCTGTGGGCATTGTGAAGTGACTCATTAGGCCAGTCTGGGCTGCAGATGGCCTTTGAAATCAGACTGAACCATGTTGCTGTGGTTTGCGCGGCACCTCACAGCAGGAAGCTTCTTCTGGAGCTTTTCCGTGTGGAATCTGCATCTTCTCCCCGTATGTTTGTGGCTTTACTCCAGGCCTCCAGCTTCCTCCCACAAACAAAGACACGAGGTTGAATATCACTGGCTGTAGGTGTGAATGTGAGGGTGCACTCAAAAAATGCATTCATGCCCAAAGTGCTGACATTAAGTGATGTGATTACATCCAAGTTTAAGATGTAATTTTGTTACATAAGTACGATGTAAAACTTTTTAATGGAATTTGGTCAAATGAAATTTACTTCATTGGTATACATCCAGTTTATGCCAAGCATATTTTCCTTAATGATTAATCATTTGAATAGACAAACCTTTGATTTGATAGATTTCAGCATTTTACTCAAAATGACTGCTTCATGTTTATGAGGGCACAGAATAATTTTTTTTGAATGTGTGTGGTTGTCTTCGCTGGGGTCTATATGGGTCTATATCTACCCTGCTTCCCTTGCTGGGATCAACTCCAACCCTCCTGTGGCCAGCTATAGCTGACTGCTGTATCGATGAATTTGTCATGCAAATGTACTCATCCAGAAAAGTAGATTTTTCCATCCATCCATCTGGGGTTGGGTCACGCAGGCAGCATCCTAAGCAGAGAAGCCCAGACCTCCTTCTTCCCAGCCACCTCCTCCAGCTCGTCTGGGCGGACCCCAAGGTGTTCCCAGGCCAGCTGAGAGATATAATCTCTCAAGCATGTCCTGGGTCTGCTCCGGGGCCTCCTCCCGGTAGGACATGCACACCTCACCCAAGAGGTCCCCAGGGGGCATCCTAGTCAGTAGGTTTTTGTTTTTTTGTTTTTTTACTAAAGTGTCAGAGTGTCTTTTTTTCTGCTTTTCGGACTGGCTTTAGTGAATATTTTTATTTAAATGAGCAAATGTTCAGCCTCAGGGTCCCATTTAACAATGACTCCATGTCATTCATCAACAACATAGTTGTTACATTGTTGTTAAAAGCTAAATCCAGCCCCAACTTATTTTTAAGGTCACCTGGTTCTTATGCAGGATGCAGAAACCTCTTTCTTGAGTTTATTGAGCCCCACATAATTGTCAGTGATAATCTCTATGTTGGATGTATTCCTTTCTAAAGTCAAGATTGTTTTTCATAGTAAAAATGTTAGAAAATAGACATGTTCAGTCCGTGAAAAACTGTTACAATTTATTCAACTTAGACTGATTTCATCAGAAAGAAAATGCAGAGCCAGCGATGTTCAGCCAGCGTACCGTATGCAATTTATTAAGCACTGAGTGCTTCTGCCAACATTGTGAGCCAGTTTTATAATTTAGGCTGAGCTGCGGAGGTTACTGAAATTTGGAGTTGAGCCTTTTTGTGGTTGTGTATGTAGTGCCAATATGACAGCATGGAAAATCAGACGGTAAAGTCTTGGCTCCCAAACTGACTGAAAAACAAGTAAAAGCCACACTTTTTTTTTGCTTATCTTCACTTTTTTTTCCAATTTAATTCACAAGGATTTCACAAACTAGGACTCTAGGGCTACATGTCATCAGCCAACAATATGACACCTCAATGTCATTTTACGTCTTCATTTGAAAATGTCTAAAAGAAACCGGGAACTCCTTTCACACGGCAGAGTCGTGATACAGCCATCCCATTCACATTATAGTTAACACCCACAAGGGGTGTGATCGCTCCAGTATACCAAACTAAATGACATGTAACTTCATTCGGTCAAGAGCCTGTGCTTGCGACATAACCTTTTTCCATAAATATCTTTAAAAATGACAACTGGGTACCTATTTTCAAGCAAAAAAAAAAAAAGAGAGAAAAAGATCCAAACAGTCACATACATCTGAAAAAATGTGGACTTGTACTAAAAAAGTGCATAGTGGAAACTAGTTTTATCCTTTGAAATGAGGTTAAACGAGAAGAATACATCTGGTTCGGTCCAGTTTTTTGTCAGTCACAATATGGTGAGATGTGCATGCTACACCCATAATGCACCTGATACCTTCACTAGCAGTCTTTTCAAGTAATTAATGTGTTATTGAATTATCTCTCATCTCTTATCCATCACCGCTTCTTAAAAATGATCAGTGCCACTAACAGAAGGTTCACCTGTAATCTAATCACTATTTCAGGATGTCTTTACACTGAGGTGTCATCCGGTCAAAGATGAAATGTCGGTGAGAGGGACAGGTCACAGTAGACAGCCCTAATCTAAAGTAAAACCTACTTTATATTTTTAAAAAATAAACAGTCTGTTTGCATAGTCTGGAAGTGATCACTGATTGGGAACTTATTCCCCGCTGGGAAGGTCCATAAGATGCCCAGAGTCGAGTTGTTGTTGCGCCTCTGTGTGGTGCAGCTGGTGGGGGGGGGTTTGGTCTGTTCTGGGCTCTGAGCTGGTCCTGGATCTGTGTAGAAGGGCATCGTCAACTCCAAGCAGGAGGAGAGCAAACAGCAGCCAATCTGAAGGGTCACAGCGGAGAGCAGCGGTTATCTAGATGAGGAGAAAGCAGCCTGGTTACTGGACTGAAAACTGATCCCAGAAATCTGCTTTTATTTTGTAATCTTCAGACCTGTTCCCAGACGCACCGCTACTGCACAAGTGCAAACCTACAGGAGATCTATCACAACCCAAACCTAATACGTTTAACCTATTTAAAACCCTAACCAGAGGGAGGAGCTGCACATAGACTAGAAGCCTTTCATAAATGACATCTAATATTCATGTTGATGTGACAGTATTTACCAAAACTGTTCCCGTTAAATACAATACACTAAAATAATACTAACTTAATAATATTGCTGATAATTTGGTTTATTTTTGCCAATACCACTTATAATCATTCAGTGCCCTTCATCTTGGGGATATTTTTCGAGGCAATTTTAGGCTTTATTTTTGATAAGACAATTGGGAGTAGACGAGAAAGCAGGGAGATAGCAGGAGGTGGTCTGGGGTGGATTCAAACTCAGCCTGCAGCCTTTCAGCACAGGAGGTCGCAAACACTACGAGGTGAGTGATAGCAGCACCCCCGTTACACCGTTTAACATCGTTTAAAGCAGTGATGACATCACTGGCGTCACGTTACCTCTCTCTCAGGGGCAGATTTGGGTTACTAAGGAAAGATAACTGCTGCTCCAGACTGCACACACGAAAGGCCAAGTAGCACGATGACAAGATGAGGAGAATAATACTGAAGACAGAAGAGAAGACACGCATGTTGGTTAAATTATATTGAAAAAAAAAATAGATGCTTTTTTTATTGATAGCCATGACATTTAAATCCTCTGTTGTAACGGAGGAAGAGAGCTGTAATGCCTTCTGATGAACACTGGGTGGCAACGTTTGGCTACACTGTCCTGCGTGATCTCGGCCTGAATCTGTCTTACAGGTGCAATGAAGAATAAGAAACAATTATGTTGTCAATAAAGGTTTTGAATGTGTTTCCTATCTTTTTATACAGCCACTGCTTTTTCAGTTCTTCATGTAGAATATGGAAATAAAATAAAAATTACATTTTAGGTACTTAGCTACATGATAATTCTGTTTAACTGCAGTTTTAAAATACACTCTGTATTGCTACACAGTGATAATAACATGATTATTTACCTATTTATATACTTGAGAACAAGTTTGTTATATCTCATAAAGATTAGTCCCTTCCCTTTACCCAGATAGGGGTCAGGGGTCAGCAGCAACATGACAGAAAGATAGCAGAGTGACCTAATGCTTTCTGGATAAGGCACAGTCTCCCAGGAGGAGAAAGGAGCACATGATGTCCTCAAGATAAATGATTTATTTCTTTATTGAAATGAATCTTAGAAAACAGGCGTCACAGGAGGAAACGCGTGTGGAAAAATACTAAATAAACTGTTTTATCAGTTCTGATCCTCTGAGTCAATGACCCCCTATTTATAGCTCTGCATATGTGTGTGTGTGTGTGTGTGTGTGTGTGTGTGTGTGTGTGTGTGTGTGTGTGTAGCTGTGAGTGGAGGAGGTGAAGGTGTTGTTGTTGGTGTCTGTATGTCCCTCAGTATACTCACAGCAGGGTGAAGAACTTGAGCAGCTGGTACTCCATCTGGCCCAACTCTGCCACTGGTTCAGAAAAAAGACCTCTGTCTGTCTGCAGAGCTCGCTCTGTAGCACACACACACACACACATACACACACACACACACACCACTATATTGCTGCTTGCCCACCTGTTTGCAAATCTGAATGCAAACACGTTTACAGCACATTGCCTCAAAAATAATCACAATTATTTATTCCTTTCAAAGTGGATTCAAACAGTATATATACACATCCATACATTTAAAAATATCACATAAATATTACATACACTACCTAACAGATGTTAGGCACGTCTGTAAAGGCTGACATGTGGTGCAGATATCTAAAGGCTTTAGTAACTGTTAAAGGTTGTACATCTTTATTTAAATTATTAGATTTTTTTTTTTTTTACCAAAGTGAGAAACAGTAAAGATCCAAACTTCAGGTGTAACAAATAAATAATGTTATTCTGTTTCTACCGTTTTTTTGGTTCATTGTAAACAGTCTGTCAAACAGGACTGCAGCTCTGTTATTATTACACGCTGGCTGACATGCATGCATTCTTCTTTTTCACACAGGTGTGTGTTTTATTGCGGGGAAATAAAGCGATTGTAATACGGGTGTTGACTTACATCCAACCTCTCCGCTCCACAGGTGAGCTGTGACAATAACGTGCACAAAAGCTCACGCTGATCTGACATTTAATGGAGAGCAACATTATTGGAGGTGAGTATCTAGAAACGATATTCAGCAGATGACGCTGAAACTGTCCTCAGACAACTTTGACAGCAGACACCGTTTGTCATAATCTCTGCTTAATCTGCAGCCGCCCAGAGCTTTTTTAATACAAGCCCCTCGCATGATTTAATCTCCATTTGCAGCTTAGTGTGTTGTTGCATAAGAGAAGCATTTCCTTCCAAAAGCAATTACTCTCTTGCTGTCTTCCCCTCTCTCACACACACAGATGCATTCAGCTAACAATAAACATGCAGTCAGCTTAATTATATTTCAATGCCGAATTGATCGGAGCATTTGCAGGACTCTTCTCCTAGATCGGGCACATTTGGAAGACACGCAGTAACACAACTATGTCCTCAGTCACTCCAAATTTACTTTAGACTAAAAATAGTTTCTTCTAACCTATAAACCTCACAGATTAGCATCTCCTTACAGTACGCCTTAAATCTTTCACCCCCCACAAACTCTTAGACTACATAATGCAGACTCTCTTTATTCCAAAGGTACACTGTACTGCTGGCAGAGAATTTTCTTTCCACGCTGCACTCCTCTGGAAATCTGTACCTTTACCAGTGGGCTGGGTCACATAGACAGACAGTATTATATTTTTTTAAGCTGAGACTGAAAACCTGCTTGTTTTCTCTTTCAACAGTTGAACTGTAGAATTACAGGAGATTACTTAACTCTTAACAGGAGGTTACAAAACTCAATTAGTCACAAGACACTGAAACAGCGTGGCCTTGGATGAAGCCTTGACCTTTATCTGTGCTGTAACACTGCATCATTATCTAGTTTTATCACCTTCCAGTGGCTGTTCTGATTTGAAGGGTGTGTCCGCGGCACTCAGGCTGCTGGTTGAGTTCCCCAGGAGGTCGGGAAGGGAGGAGGACACAGACACGACCGAGGGTTTCCTTCTCCACTTTAACACTGATGGGAATTCATCTACCACTGGGAACTCATCAGGAGCTGGGAACTCATCCTGTGGCACAGGAGGAAGAGAACATCAGATCAACACAGTCAGCTGTCAGCTGGTTTTAAACTAAAAATGGTTACTATGATTGATATAATAAATCCTTTCTGAAAGTAAAATAGCCATAAATTAGAAAAAAATCTGGCTTTGCAAGGAGGAAAAAAATTCTCTGTATTAATCATGTTTTTCGGTAATAATACAGGTATAAATACAATTTTTTTAAAAGCTTGTAGATGTTTCACTTTCTAATAATCTTATGGTGTAACTTTCTGCTATGACCGTTGGTTTATGACTGATCTTTAATGGCTTAAGAAAATATGGGTCTTTGGAATATATTGCTAATGCATTACTGAGTGAAGAGTTACCTATTACCACAATATGGTGGTGTCATAATCAAACAGCCTTTTTCCTGAATATTATCAGTCCAGGTTAGCACATGATCAAGGATGAGCGTGTTAACAGAACTTAATTATGCCTTCATACAAAAGCTGTGGTGCACCTACACACATACACACACACACACACACAAACACACAAGGTGACTTCAGAGAGCTCTTTGATAGCATCTTGCCGACTCTGGGAATAATTCACTGCAAGGCTGCAGCTGCAACAAAATGATCGATTGATCCTGCCTGTGTAAGAAGGTTAGTCAGTCCTCTGATCAGCGCTACTACAGGGGTACCCTCACTTTAATTTTTAGTTTTAAGATTTTATAATTATTTTTTAAAAAGTGGCTTTTCTCAGTGGAAAACATGTCCTCACTGACCAGGGATAAGGTCGGCTCCTCCATGAACTGCTTCAAGCTCAGACTCTTCCCGTTGACCTGGAGACGAAAAGCAGCTCACTAACATGTACACCATACATAAACTGAATTAACACACAGTGTGTGTGTTTGTGTGTGTCCTCTGACCTGTAGGTGTGTGCAGATCCTGCGGAGGACATCATATACACTGTCTCTTGATAGCAGAGATACAAATACATACTGAGAAAATAAAACAAAGACAAAGAGAGGAATAAATATTGAGTGAAGTTTATGTTTATATTTTTCACTGTGCAATAAAGACCTGAGAACAGCACCACAGGATCAGATGTATATTCACACAGCCAGTTAAGGTTTCTATTTGCAATTTTGAGAAGCTACTCAACTTAGATAAGAGATTATTTCTGTTCCACCGCTTCCTGCCTCCGCAAACACAATCATCGACGCCTTGGTTCAATCACCATAATGATCTGCTTATGATGTTAGTCTGCATGCAGTTTATGGCTGCAGACAAGCATACGCATCTTTATATTTTGATTCTGCTGAGTTAAAATGTGCGAAACGTCGTCTGGACCAGCAAAACATTCAGAAGCTTTAATCTGCAGCCCAAAGAGACAGATTATTTTCCTAATCACATTTTAGCTCAGGTACATTCATTCATGGAAAAAGGTGAGGACTGGCAGGTGAGTAACAGCTTAGACAAATATTGCTTTGACCTGGAGAGAGAAAAAACCCACTACTAACCACTAAGTGTTTATGATTTCATTTATGAGCAGTGTGTGCTTGTTATCAGTGGCTCTTACTCACATCAGCTGATAAATAATCCTGACAGATTCACCTCACCTGAAAAATTTGTGTTGCTAAAAGCTGATAAACACATCTGAGCCTGAACGTTGTCATTACAAACCAAAGCTGCAAACTTGTATGCTATATATGATGCACATTACATAAGCATGCACATATATAGACCAAAGGATATTTGCTCATTATGCTATATCTGTCACCTGCTTCAAGAAAAGTGTGTCTTTGATTTAACTTCTAAAAAAATACTGTCGGCCGCCACTGCTACCCGCCTCAGCCTCCTGGCAGTCAATCTTTAGGTGGCACAAATCCCCTGGAAGCACAGGTTACAGAACACATAATTACCAGGTCTCAGTAGATCTTAATGGGGCGCATGAGCCTCAGGGACTTGCAAATGGCTAAATAAAAACCAGGAATAAGAAATGCTAAAATCATAATAAATATAAACCACTGAGAATAATGTCACATTCTGTGATTGGCATTATTATGGTGAGAACTAAGTTTGAGTCTGAGATTTTCAGTAGATGGATATATGGTGTGAATTTGAACATCCTAGGTCACATGGTTCTCCAGTTATCACGTTCACAAAGTCGAAAACTGGCCGCCCACCTGCCCGGCGGTGTGACGACAATACCCCATCAGCCTAAAAAGGCTGATGGGGTAAAAAGGTGCTGATATAAACCGAAGTGCTGTCCTGTGAGGCACAGTAGGGGATATAGGAATGATTATTTATCTTCTGAGGTAATTTAGTTGTTAATAATTTATTCACTAATATTGAATGATTTATGGTACTTATAAAGAATACCTCTGTGATTTGGTACATTATGTACATTGTATATGTATGTTGATATAGCGGTGTAATAATATATGGAAAGTGTTTTTTTTGCAAAGCAAGCAGCTCTTTTGTGTATACAGTGGTGTGAAAAAGTGTTTGCCCCCTTCCTCATTTCCTGTTTTTTTGCATGTTTGTCACACTTAAGTGTTTCGGAACATCAAACCAATTTAAACAATAGTCAAGGACAACACAAGTAAACACAAAATGCAATTTGTAAATGAAGGTGTTTATTATTAAAGGTGAAAAAAAATCCAAACCATCATGGCCCTGTGTGAAAAAGTGATTGCCCCCCTTGTTAAAACATACTATAACTGTGGTTTTTCACACCTCAGTTCAATTTCTCTAGCCACACCCAGGCCTGATTATTGCCACACCTGTTCTCAATCAAGACATCACTTAAATAGGAGCTGCCTGACACAGTAAGGTCCACCAGAAGATCCTTAAAAGCTACACATCATGCCGAGAGCCAAAGAAATTCAGGAACAAATGAGAAAGAAAGTAATTGAGATATATCAGTCTGGAAAGGGTTATAAAGCCATTTCCAAAGCTTTGGGAATCCAGCGAACCACAGTGAGAGCCATTATCCACAAATGGCGAAGACATGGAACAGTGGTGAACCTTCCCAGGAGTGGCCGGCTGCCCAAAATTACCCCAAGAGCGCAGCGACGACTCATCCAAGAGGTCACAAAAGACCCCACAACAACGTCCAAAGAACTGCAGGCCTCACTTGCCTCAGTTAAGGTCAGCGTTCATGCCTCCACCATCAGAAAAAGACTGGGCAAAAATGGCCTGCATGGCAGAGTTCCAAGGAGAAAACCACTGCTGAGCAAAAAGAACATTAAAGCTTGTCTCAATTTTTCCAAAACACATCTTGATGATCCCCAAGACTTTTGGGAAAACATTCTGTGGACCGATGAGACAAAAGTGGAACTCTTTGGAAGGTGTGTGTCCCATTACATCTGGCGTAAAAGGAACACTGCATTTCAGAAAAAGAACATTATACCAACAGTAAAATATGGTGGTGGTAGTGTGATGGTCTGGGGCTGTTTTGCTGCGTCAGGACCTGGAAGACTTGCTGTGATAAATGGAACTATGAATTCTGCTGTCTACCAAGAGATCCTGAAGGAGAATGTCCGACCATCTGTTCGTGTACTCAAGCTGAAACGAACTTGGGTTCTGCAGCAGGACAATGATCCTAAACACACCAGCAAGTCCACCACTGAATGGCTGAAGAAAAACAAAATGAAGACTTTGGAGTGGCCTAGCCAAAGTCCTGACCTGAATCCTATTGAGATGTTTTAGTATGATCTTAAAAAGGCCGTTCATGCTCGAAAACCCTCTAATGTAACTGAATTAGGACAATTCTGCAAAGATGAGTGGGCCAAAATTCCTCCAGAACGCTGTAAAAGCCTCATTGCAAGTTATCGCAAACGCTTGGTTGCAGTTGTTGCTGCTAAGGGTGGCCCAACCAGTTATTAGGTTTAGGGGGCAATCACTTTTTCACACAGGGCCATGATGGTTTGGATTTTTTTTTCACCTTTAATAATAAACACCTTCATTTACAAATTGCATTTTGTGTTTACTTGTGTTGTCCTTGACTATTGTTTAAATTGGTTTGATGTTCCGAAACACTTAAGTGTGACAAACATGCAAAAAAACAGGAAATGAGGAAGGGGGCAAACACTTTTTCACACCACTGTATCTGTGCTTTTGCAACGCACTGAATACAGACAAAATACGACAACTGGAAGAATATTCAGTAAAATATTTCCTTGTTAAAGGTAAAACAGCTGCCTCCATCCACTGCTAGTACTTCTAACCTTTATATGTGGTTTATGGGTAACACGGCACAGTTAATGTTTGACTACATTACTCTATCAAAATAGAAGGGCATCACAGATTTCAGCTGTGTATTGCTAGAGTGCGGGCACTTCTTTTTGATGAATCACAGCTTCAATTTTGTGCGTTCACTACTGTTTTATTATTCCTTCAATTTAGCAAATCGTGCCTTGAAATGAGGTAATTTGCCCCTCTTTTCTCCCTCAGCACAAGGCATGTTGCACACAAATAATTAATTTGGTGGAACAATTCATTAAAACATTTTTCACCCTCTGGGCCACACTGACTTCAGTGTTTATAGTTTGTTTTTTTTTCTGCAGTGCTAATTGGCAGTTGAAGATGAATTGCCCAGATTTAACTAGATGCTAATGTAGCTATTATTATTCACGCGTTGTTGGGGCCAGGGCAAAAGCTGAAAGGTGCGAATTGTCCTTTAAAGCACCACCTGATGAGAGGTTAAATCTGGTGTGACAGGAAGTTAAGAGGCTCATCTTAACATTGCTGTAATGGTGGAAAAACCTTTCACTCTCTTGTCTTATCAAGCTGGGGCTAAACTCTGCTTCTATCTATAGCATGGTGCTATTTTTTCCATAACAACTCCAATGGAAAATACGCCCCTGCTGAGCTAATCAGCACGAGCATTTCAATTTATGGAGACCGCAGTGTTTACCTTCTGGCCAGTGTCTGTGGTGATAGCCAAGCCATTGGGTACAAGGCCTGCTGTTTTGTGCTTCTTCACCAGCCTCACGGAAACGACAGGGATAGCCACCTAAAAACAGAATGATGAGAAAACAACGCCCTTGTGATTTCAGTAAACAGGGAAGGTAGATCCTAATATCCAGCGAGGAAAAAGCCCCTGGAGAAAACTGGAAGTGGACACGAAGCGTGTCTTATTTCAGTCACAATGTGAGGAATGCAGTCTGAATAAGTAGCTTATTGTCACTGAGATGTCAGGAGAGGTTTGGTTTCGAGGAAATGAAGGAAAAGGTACACTGCACAGCATCAAAGAGAGAAAGCAGCATAGGTGGTTAAGGTTAAAGGTTCAGAAAGTCTACCTGGTCCTCGTATATAACTTCACTGCACACACATACAGACAGAGGCATTTTACACATGGAAGACTGTGAAACTTCAACACAGCCTGTAATCCTGACTGACTTTCACACAAATAATTTGTCCAATCAGTTAGTACGTTTTTCACATCCGCCTGTCAGACTCAGGGAGTACTTACGAGTACTTAAAGTAACTCGGTTCAAGCTTCTCTGTCAGTTTGAGTTTATTAAGCTGTCTGTCAGTCATTCGTACCTTGATGTCCTTGCCGAAGAGGTTGGCATAGAAACACAGCCAGTTTCGGGAAATGTAGAGCCGGCCTTGTAGAAGGATATCTCTGAGAAGAGCACAGGAGTACACTGAGGGCAGAAGAGACAAAAACACTTCTAACAGCAGTAAACTTGATATTTTTTAAAAAAGAAGTATTGCCCAAAACCTTCTACTAAAAGCTTTTTTACTTAAAAACCTAAAAAAAAAAAAAAAAAAAAAAAGTACCGTACATGCCCACTGCATGCACACTGATTTCCGGTAGCAACCACACAATGAAATGAGCTCCATTTGTTTCTCACTGCTACGTTCCCATAGAGGGAGCTACGAGTGAAGGAACAGGGGAGTGATTTCTGACGCAGCTCTAGCTCAGGAGCTGAAGGATGGGTGAAGCTGCAGCTCTGGTCAGGACTTCTGCAGAGGCAGATGAAGCCACCGAGGCTAAGCTGCGGCTGCTGGATGGTCAGTAAACCCCTTCAAACTGTAGGGCTATGTCTTCTTAAACTTCTTATTCATAATTTTTACACAGTATGCAAAAGATTCAAGGTGTGTTTAGGGAGGAGCTGGAGATGTTTAATGGCAGCGGATGGAGCAGGGGTGAGTTAGGAAAGCGAAGAACAATATAATAGATTACGCTCCTTTTTCCTCCTCCTAATTTGTAATGAGTCATTCACTGACCAAACATTTCATTTCTGAAGGATTTACTTGACAATTGCTATCAATTTTGATAATTAACTAATCTTTTTAACTGTGATGATTAATGAATTCACTTCAGTTACTATACATTAGCTCAGCCTGAGCTGAACAGAGTAAACGAGTTTAACACAGTGCAGCTGAAAACAAACATTTTCTTGAGCATTCAAAATGACAGTACCTTTCATGAGGATCTCATCCTTGGGCACGCACTGGAACAGTTTGTGGTACTGCGAGTTGTACTTGCTGACAGTCTGTGCAGAGGGACAGGGCAGAGTCATGAGCAGCTCCTTGGCGGACCGGCCTGCCTGTACAGCACCAGAACCACCGCCGCCACCGGCCACTCCGGCTCCGCTCGGCGCAGACGCCACCCTCTCCCTCAAAGGACGCGAGTTCTGCACCAGGCTCAGCACGTTGGCACCATACTCACACACACACTCGCGAACATCCAAGGCCTGGAGCAAGCTGCTGCAAGACACACACTGTTCCCCTCGCGTCGGTCAGTGCTGTGACAGAGGACTGCCTCTGTGCAACTACCTCTAGTCAACACTTTCTACGAACACACACGTGGCTCTAATGTGTGGACCTACACACGCACTGCAGACTTATAGCAGCACCACCTCGGTTTACGGCCACTGAGCTCTTTCTCAACTACAAGGTTGGCTTTCTCCGTCTGTGATACAGCTCCAATGACTCTACACTTTACAGCACTCAGCTGACACCCTCCCTCTTCTCCTTTACACACATACACACACTCTGTCCTCATCTGAAAAAAAAAAAAACACTACTGTTACTCCTCGCTACTCTTGCTTGAAGTCTATTCTTTTTCTGCCTTCACCTTTCCTCTTTTCCTTTGTCAGCATCCTGTCTGTAGTGTCAGTCTCTTATACCTAAAATTCTTCCCTTGTTCAAAGTAAAACCAGCCATTTTCCTCCCTTGAACACACAAGAGAGCTCATTCATTCCCCACTCTCCTCTCTCACAGCTCAAACTCACTTCCGCCTCTGGATATCTCCACCGCAAGATTAGGTTTCTCCTTTTTTCTGTCCCGTTGTAGCTCATCTATCTTCCCTTCAACTTGTAGGTGCTCAGTTTGTTGTTATCTGCTGCTCCTGTTTTTGTCTTTCTATTAATAGCTCACGCTAGAGCAGCTCCTGTCGTCAGGACTATGGTGCTTACAGTAGCTTACAGTAATGCAGAGGGCTTGATTACCACTGTGCGAAAGCTGCAACCATGAATGTGGGATGATTTGTTGGCAAATCCATAGTTGAAATGGTATTAGATGATTAGTTTGTGGTGTGGTTGGATTATTTCTACTCAGTGATGATGGTGTCACTGTAAATTATTTTTTAATGGGCCAGGGATCTGGCACCAGTGCAAAAAGAAGGAGTCCAAACCACATTAATTAAAAAGGAATGGACTGATGTAACCAGTGACAAAGCGTACACAAAGGGAGTTTGCACAGCCAAATCAGAAATGGTTCTTTTTAAGTTTACTCTATTTCCATTATCACAATTTAGCACTACAAAACGGGGAAGTGCTCTTTTAAAGGGAGTGACATTTTTATTGAGGATTTGGGTAAAGAAAACTACAATGAGCTGGACTTTAAGCACAGTAAGGACCAAAGGAGTGAGCCGACTCACCGAGCCCCTGTAACACTTCTTCACATCTTCATAGGACAGATCCTCAATCAGTTGAAACCTGTGATGAAAGGGAAAAAAAAAATACACTTTGTTATAATGACATATGGGTCTTTACCTCTCAGTGAATATAAAGGCATACCACATATCACCAACTCTTCTCAGTGTGCTGCTTAAAAGCATCAAAACATTTGTTTTAAAAAATATATATATATCAGAACAAGAACATTTGAAGGCAGATTTATTTCATCACGTGGTCTAAAAGAATCCAAAACCATGACAAATGGTTAGTTTGTGTGCACGTGTAATCCATATGTGCATTGTGTATACATGCATGCATTAAAATCCTAACTGCACCAGAGCTTTCACACAAATAGTTAATCATCAGCATGTACATAAAAGCAGGGAGATGCAGGCTGCCATAAAAAAACAACATAAAGATAAATACTGAGCTGCTCTAACATAAAAAAATGGCCATGCCAGCCAGCAGATTATCTGTGTCACTCTTTTAATAGTACATGAGCGCACCCACACGCACGCACACAGACACACACAAACACGCAAACATCACTGGCATCAAACTTGCCTCAAGAGGAACAGTCAGAGCGGTGCAGCAGATGTCACAGCATGATACTCATATCTTTTGCTAAAGCAGACACAACCCCCCCAGCCGATAATATCCAGTATAATCAGACCTTTAAGGAAAATGTCACTGAAACACACTGCTGTTCCATTTAAGAGGTTTTTCAAGGAGAAGCTGTGTATGCAACAATAAAGAGTGAAAGGCAGGGTGTTTTTGATGGTTTCTTTTCCGAGAGGCTCGCCTTTCTTCCTCTATCTTTCCGAGAGTGCTAGGTGATTGACAGCGAGCACAGCGAGATGTAACGCAGCGCTGATATGAAAAGAGCGCTGCTGAAGGAGATACTGATAAATCAGAAGCTCTGGCCAAACCAAATTGAAGCGTCATGTGCACTGTGATGAATCATCACACTCCGTGGAAGCCACTTTTGGTGCTGTGCTAGAGTGAAAGGCATCAAACGAAGGGCAGGAAGTGAAACTTGGTATCTTCGACCATACGGGGTCCAAGCGGTAACAGGAGGTCTATTGCATTTGTAAAACACATCAGCTAGTCCTCTTTCTCAAAGTCATTGCTCTCCCATTATGAGTAAAAACATACTGCTTAAAATATGAAGAAGCCTCCAAGATTCAGATGATTACCAAGTATTTATAGATTGTAATGCTCTGCACTGCTACTCTGCTTTGTTTAAGAGGGAATTACTGCCATTTTATTTATAGCAAAGTTACTGGTTACATTTCAGACTGGCATAAAACTGCAAATCTGATTATACAACATGGATTTTTAGATATTCAATAGTTCACCAGATCTGTTAAAATTAGATCTATATTGACCACATTATAAATGCTGCTGATGTATACACACCAACGAAACAGCATTGATTACCAATAAGATATACGCTTTATGATAAATATCCTGCAACACTCGCAAAGGGTGTTTTGCATTATTTCAAACTACTTCGCTGAGAGCCTTTTCTTACATTTAATCACTTTTTACTTTACACGAGTAGATGTACCATAATTAATACATTTTAAGATCATTTTGCTGTTTGATCAGTATGATGATACTTATTAAGTATAACCTTCTTTTTTTCCTTTTTACACATCTGTGCAGGTCCGAGCACAAGCCAATCACACTTGTTGTGAAAATGAGTGCAAAAAAAGAAATGCAATATATAATATTTTATGAAAATCTGTATCTCAGTGTGACTTCTTCAACATTATAGTTGTATTCTCCTTGAAGAGCGTCTTTTACACGATACAGTAAGGTGTTATTATGTAAAGTCCCCCTCTCTGCTGCCCTCATAGCAGAAGGACTGTCAGCGGCCCTTCTCTGATGAGAGAAGCTCCTCTTGGTAAGAAGATAGCATGACCTCTGTCCCCAAACAACTCTCCGTGACTCTGTTTGTTCTTTCCATGCAGCTCTTTGTCACAGTGGAGATGAGAGCGGGAAATTCTGACCGCCGGGGTGCCTGTGATGATGACGCCAAGATAATTGCATCACCGCAACGATGGTTTCATTTTAAAAAATGCATATATTTTTGTTTAAAGAAATCCCGACCGTAAGAAATAACACTAAATCAAACTGAAATACAGCATGCAGCACTTTATAGCATACAAGATAATGTAAGTAATGTGAAACGAGCCGTGAGAAACTGATTGGATTATCAGTATGATTCAATAGCTGCTAAAATGAGGATTTAAAAAGGTCTGTCACATTATGCTGAACAGAGGAATAACACCTAGGCTTGTTCTCAAATAGTCTGATTTGTTTAGGACTAACTCATAAATGTGAATATTCATCATTTAACTACATTTTACCCACATGGCTTTATTGAAAAATAATCTCCAGTGAAATGCAACCCAGCTGAGGCGTATGACAAAGCGTGGAGCGTTAACCATGAAGCTAGCAGTTTCTGATTTAACTGTTAGGAAGGCGGTAAAATTGTCGAGATTAAGAACGCGAGATAGAAAAAGGAGACAAAGATGCTTGTGAAATAATAACAGTAATAATAATTTCACATGTTAATGCAACTTCAGATTTTTAAATAAACCGTAAACAACCTACAGGGGTTTGAACGACTCAAAGTCCACTCGACACACACGACACAGTCTCAGCAGACAGAGCGCTCAGTTGTCTTGGAGACAGATATGCTGACATGGGAGCTCAGTAACTGTTTTCATCCATGTTTGCTCAAAGTTCTGGATAAGAAGTGCTAACATGACAACAGCTCCATCTCTGTGACAACCGAGCAAACTGAAGATGATGATGATAATCAGGTGGTTGAAAGACACATGAAAAGATGAATCTTACATTTGGACCAGTCAGTATTCAGTGTTGCCATAATATCAATGATCACTACAGGCTTCAAAATATAGAATTGCTTCCATGGTTGTTGTATTAGACTGTGATTTACAGCACACTTCACTGTTTCTTTTACCATTTGAAAAAATACATGAACTGTACACAGCACAATACTGTAAGCCCCGCTCTACCTGAGTGGATTCAAGTCCACTTTGAGATTCATCACACATTGACAGACAAAGACGCACGACTCCGGGTAGAAGAAGACCCGAGTAGGCTTAATGTTTCAAAGAGCAGAGGGGTTGATAAATACTGTCACTGCTTGCTGGGTGTGTGACTCTGTGGGTGAGCTTGCCACTGTTGTTTACAGCAGAGCAAAGCTGCTGCGGCACTGCCAGGTCTCCTACTGGATCCTCTGGACACCTTACAGGTGTACAGTGATACATGAGCCAGCTTATGGCTTCGAAACATCTCATCTTAAAGACCACATAGTGCCAAATTATCCCAATGGAGCACTTCGCTCTCAGACTGCTGGCTTACTTGTGGTTCCTAGGATACTTAAGAGTAGAATGGGAGGCAGAGCCTTCAGCTTTCAGGACCCTTTTCTGTGGAACCAGCTCCCAATTTGGATTCAGGAGACAGACACCCTCTCTATTTTTAAGATTGAGTTTAAAACTTTCCTTTTTAGTAAAGCTTATAGTTAGGGCTGGATCAGGTGATCCTGAACCATCCCTTAGTTATGCTGCAATAGGCTTAGTCTGCTGGGGGGTTTACATGGTCCACTGTTTCGTCTTCACTCAACTCTTTTTACTCTCTGTTTATACTCAGCATTTAATCATTAGTTATTATTAATCTCTGCCTCTCTTCCACAGTGTGTTTTTTGTCCTGTCTCTCCCCTCAGCCCCAACCGGTCGTGGCCGATGGCTGTCCCTCCCTGAGCCTGGTTCTCCTGCAGGTTTCTTCCTGTTAACAGGGAGTTTTTCCTTCCCACTGTCACCAAGTACTTGCGCATAGGGGGTTGTCTGACTGTTGGGGTTTTCTCTGTATTATTGCAAGGTCTTTACTTTACAACACAAAGCACCTTGAGGTGACTATTGTAGTGATTTGGTGCTATATAAATACAATTTATTTGAATTGACTCAAAAAAGAAAAAAACACTGACAACATCCAATCATTCACATAGGCTTTATATAAAGATAGGAGTAGCTTCCAAGTATGAATAATTAAGCCAGTGCAGAAGTGCCTTAAACCTCCATTCTTTCTAATGGCCAGTGAGTGGAGACTTCTCTGGTTGCAAAAAGAAGTCTGGGTTGTATGAAGATTATCAGTATTTAATCCCTGATAGTCTTAATCCCTCAGATTTGATCCCTCGGTAAATATTTCCTGATAACTTTATGGCCCCAGTAACTATTTCCAAGTGTCATCTAGTACAGATCAATGGTTCCGCATCCAATCCACCTCCTGCTCATTGCATCTGATTTGAAAAGGTAAGATGATGATGGCCAAAATGCCCAAAATTGAGGCTTGAAAAAGGGTGACTGGGATGTCACTGGGGCTACATCCCTCTTTTATATACAGTCTATGACCATGCATCCAAATAGCCAACAATCTGTATTTTACATGAATGATTTTGCATTAATATCTTTAGTTTTACTGTTGTGCCTACTTATACTGTGAGGCACATTCACTTACAAAATGTAACATGCTGTAAAATGAATAAGAAATGCATGAACCAAATTACATGTGAAAATTGAGTGTCATTAATATAAATGTAGCAACCAGGATAAATAATAAGTAATCCATAACCAAGCTAAATAACAACCATAATTTGGCATTAGATGAGAAAACTAACCTTCGTTCAACCTTACAAACATTTCATTAGTTAATGTAGCTTGCCCTAGATGTGAAATTCACGGTTTTCCTCATTAAGCCCCCCTCCCCCTCCAGACACCCCATCATCTTGTGACCACATTACGAACAACAGTGCATGTGTGCTGCTCTGCCTGCCTGCTGGTTTCTGCCTATAAATAGGTGTACACAGTGGCCCTGCACTCTCAGGTGGAGAGAAGAGAGTGATTATTAAAAACACAAGCGGGTCTGTGGGGACTAGTAGGCTCTCTAGTATTCTGTCTCCATCTGTCTCCCTCTCTTTTACACCAGATCCAGGTTTTTAATCAATACTGCAGGTGCATTTAGGCAAAAATCAGGACAAAACTGCCACAGGCAGTTCTCTGCATGCCTACAGGACAGCAGTGAATGTGTTGTGTTGAGGAAAAGCTTTTTTTTTTTCTTTTTTTTTTCAGTATAAACAAGGTCATGTTGGAATGATACAGATATGGATAGCGGTTTGTTGTGGGCATTGTTCAGAGGGTTTGAAATTCACAGGCTCAGGAGGAAACCATCAAATGTTCCATCTAAGCCAAAAACAGGAAAAACAAACAGAAAAAAAGGCCGCAATAACAGCAAAATGTGTTGTTTTCCAGGTGCCGCAGGGCTCAGTGGACCATGCATCACACTGTTCATATGTACTGAAAATGTCTGAGTCCTGCGCACAACAGCAACAACCTTAAAATCCTCACAGAGCAAGACAGAAGGTTCTGATCCCCACCATCCTAAAATCCAAATCACGTAAAACGCTGCCTGCTGCGTGCGTGTTTGTGTGTATATGCATGCACTTTGGTTCATGTATCGCAGTGCCCTTGGCTGTGAGGCGAGATGGTGAAACTAATTACAAGCTCAAAGAATCCTAAAATTAGAAGGGGAACACCTCCCATCGGTGGCCAGCGTAGCAGTGGACTCGCAGTCAATAATTTGGCTGGAGGAGTGGAAATTGGTTCTGGGAGTACTGAGAGAATATATCTCTGTAAGACACGTGTCCACAAGACGAGATAATTATCAGGGGCGTAAAAATCAAACTTTAATGTACTCCTTCATTGTTAACTTCTACAGCTCTCGTGTTCCTGTATTTTTACTCTCTAGTCTGTGTTTGTCCTTTATGTTTGTTTGTTGCTTGACGGTGTTACGTATGTAAAGTGATTGGGGTATAGGAACAATTTAGGAAGAAGAAAAGGCAGAATTTCCTGAAAAAAATGTGTGTTTTTATTTGAAATATTTTATACAGAAATCGGTGGAATTCGCACTGGTTTACAATGGTGCACTAAAGACATTTAATAACAGAATTAATCATTTTCTTTTATTTTAATCCTTTTTTGTTAATCTGTGGGAACTGAAATACACAAACTACCATTACGGCCAGAGGCTTTGGCATTTGCACTTTGCCACTATAGTTTTATTTAGATAGTTTTTGATATGATGATATAGTGAAGGAAATTCAAAGACTTTTGATTGCAAATAAATGAGAATTTATTTTTGGCAGTGATGCCATCTTTACTACAAATGTATAAAACACATATAAGACTTTTACATGTATTAACTGCATTCACTGATATCTCCCACCACCCGGCCATTATAAGGCATCCTAATTAGAGGCTCTTCTGCACAGGCTTCACCTTTTTAGCGTCACAGGCTAAGTCCATCTTTTACAGTCTGTAAATATTTGCATGCTGTAACAGAGGAGCATTGAGGTGAGCTGCACACAGGAAGTGAATAAAATATAGCCACATCGCTCGCTGAGGTGCTACAAGATGAAGACTGAGATGTGCATAAAGTGTTCAAGTCCCCCTCTTTCACTGAGTCTACTGACACACCATACTTCAGTGCTAAATCCCATCCCAGAGCAGATTCCCCCCAGGATTACGCTGCTCTTGCCTCGAATCCTCCTTATATAACACACCAACGCACACATGCATTCTATCTGCAGATGTACACACACACACACACACACACACGTACTTGTACAAAAAACATGTTGCAATAGATTAAAGCACTTTATTACGAGAGTAATTGCAGCATATCTCACAAGCACATATATCTTCTTTAAGGCCTTAAAGGGAAAAGAAAAAACATCCTGTCTGCAGTCTCTTTATCAGTATGTGTGCGTGTTTGACCATTGTTTGACATCAAATACAGCTGAAATAAAAGCACAAAATAAGTGCTGTGAAAATAAATCTCCTAGGGCTGAAACCCGTGACCATGCACAGGATACAGATGGTGTGTGGGATGAAAAAAAACATGGAAAGACAGCAAGTGTGGCAGAGCCGTGTGTGTCTGTGTGTGAAAGGTTTGCCTGAAGTGGCCGTGTGTGTCGTCGTCCTTGGAGGGGTCCAGGTCCTGCGTTGAAAGCAGGCCTGTTTCTTCGCTCTGCTCCTGCTGCTCAGTCATGCTCCTGCCCCTGGATACACAAACACACAGCTCTGTGTTAACAGCGGGTAACCTCTCTGCTTGATCGCCGTGTTCACTTGCAAAAAAAAAGGAAAACTGTTTGTTTATGTCTCCAGGTTTTGCTATAAAGAGAGCTATTCCCAAAAATTTTATGAGGCAAACAAGTGGACTCTGTCTTCAAAATCAACACAGCGGTGATGCAACATTCAAAGTCTGAGTCAGCTCACTGGCACTACAGTAAAAATATCTACTGTGCAAAAAAAGAATAAAGCTGTGTGCATTGTGCTTGTGTAAACTGGGTCAGTTTGTACCCTCGCCCAGATGTCTACAAAGAAATAGAGAACCTCAGAGGTTGTGCAGATGGCTGACCCGATCTGCTGCTGCTGTGAGCTGACTCAAATATTTTTAAAAATACACTTTATACTTTTCAACACCATGTGTCTCTTGAACATTTTCTAGATAACAGAAGAAGAAGAAGAAGAAGAAGAAGCCATGAATATTCTTAAGAGATTGACAAAAGGCGACTGGACTCTTTTGAAGACGTTTTGTCTCTCATCCAAGAGGCTTCTTCAGTTCATAAACCAAAAGGTGGAGAGTCTCAGATAATAAAACCCTAGTGGGGGTTGTCCCCTGTGGAGGTGGTCGTTGACCCGCTAATAATCATGTGCATCATCACATAAGCCAGGGTGGGTCATTACCACCAGGGGTTTCGGGTGAAACCACAGTGAAACTTTGCCTCATTCTATCACGTGACCTTTTGGGGTCACCTGAAGTAAGGTGGGAGCACCTGGGAAAGGACCTCAAAACTGCACCGTAGGTAGCTGACAGCTGGAGCTGTAAGCCACCACCTCTGTTCAGTGATGGTTGTTCACAGTGGACATAGATGGCTTCTCTTACTCCTCTTTCACATCATCTTTCTTCCGGGTCCAAAATGTGAACACTGGCATCCTCGAAAGAGTCTTCTATATCCTTTAGGCGCAGATGTACAGCTGAGTCCCGTCCTGTCGAGGTGGCTCTTCTGTGCTGTGCCATGCGTTTGTGTAGTGGCTGTTCGGTTTCTCCGATGTACAGCACTCCTCACTGCACTGTGCAGCATACACTATGTTGCTTAGCTTGTGTTTTGGGAGTTTTGTCCATGCCTTTTTTCACACCTTGGCTCATGCGATGACGCACGTGATCAATAACAGCGGGTCGATGACCACCTCCAGGGGGAACAAGTCCCACTAGGGTTTAATTACCTGACCCTCTCCACCTTTTGGTTTTAGAACTGAAGAAGCCTCTTGGATGAGAGGCGGAACGTCTTCAAAAAAACTGAAAGAAGTCCAGTCGCCCTGTTTCAAGCTCTTAAGACTACCATGACCCGGATGACTGAGACTCTACAAAGCCATAACCCATGAATATGACCGCTAGTTGTGTGTGAGCTGTTCACAACAATGTCTTCTCGCAGGCTGTGATTGACAACAAGTCGAGCAAAACATGATTCACAGGAGGCTTAGGAAAGCATGGATTCAGCAGAAACGCTGAGAGAACCAAATCTCAGCTCAGTGTTTACTGTGATGGATAATGAGGCTCCAGTCATTTTAACGGCTCGTTGACATTGTTGTGCGTGCCGTTCAGAATAGATGGCAGCAAATGGCTTCGAACAATCGAATTCGCCTTGCAATCTCCATATACAATTAGGCTCTAAAGGCAAAAGAAGCGAGGTGATTCATCAGGCTGCTAAAATAAACTAGATAAACTTTATTCACCGCAGCGTTTTGAGTCCAGATGAACAAGTGCCCTTTAATTAATGCAAGCTGTCATGTTTTATTTGATGCTGAGTGGTATTTAACACAACTGTTTAGACAAATTAGTTTATTTAAATAACTGCATTGTCAATCTTTATCCATTTCATTTAATATTTAAATGCTTTATGCTTTTGTCTTAATATGCAATATTTTTATTTCACAGTTTCAACTTTAAATCTGTTACACTCATCCGTTTATCTTCATCCTAACTGCTGACAGCTGTTTAATATTTCTCTAACTATTTCAGCTTAATGACAGTTTTATTTGTTAATCAGTGGCTTTCTGCAGTGTAGTGCTTTACAGATTCACTTAACAAGCAACACGTAAGCCCAGGAAGAGGCACAACCTTGAAGGAGGTTGTGTCAGGAAGGGCCTCCAGCATACAAATCTGCCAAATCAAACACGTGGAGTTACACGCTTTGGTGACTCATTGCGAATAAGAGAACAGATGAAAGTAGCTTCAAAGGGCTTTTATCCAGGATAAACCTTTACTTTCCTTTATATATAATTCAATTAACAGTTCACAACTCCTTAAAAGTTTGGTGTTTCAATCATCGCCTATAGTTAAACACTATAACACAGTTTGTGGGCTCAGTTGCTTATTTTGAGAATTACTAAATAACAATAATAATAAAAAAATCAGTTCATTTTTTTCATCCTGGTTATACAGTGTTTTAAGATTGGGGGGGGGGGTTCTCTGCTGTATGCATTGGTAATGACTTGTGATTGAAATTTATTTAGCCAATGAGCAAGCGGTTTCACAGTCAGACCCGCCCCTCTTGTCATATCCTTTTTTGTGTGTGTGAACACACTCACTGGATGATGTCATGGTAGCTATGTCCATCTTTTATCGTGTCTATGATTACTTCTGACTAACGTAATTTGTCTACTTTTACCTGATCCTGTTTATTTGTTGAGCCTTTCCATTTAGTCAGTGATACGATTTTACCTGTTAAGCTTTTACTTTCAGTGAAGTACTTCAACCTTTTCCATTCACTAAGCTTCTTATCCAAGCCGATCCATAACCAATGCAATTGTGGAATCGTGATTGTTTTTTTGGACTGTGGGCGGACACCAGAGTACCCAGAGAAAACCCACACAAACACAGGGAGAACATGCAAACGCCACACAGAAGGGTCGCAGTGGTGGATTCTAACCCAGGATCTTCTTGCTGTGAGGCAACAGTGCTAACCACTGTTCCCCAGTCCAAAGACATGCAGTTAGTGGGGTCAGGTTAACTGGTGATTCTAAATTGCCCATAGGTGTGGATGTGAGTGTTTGTCTGTCTCTTTGTGTTAGCCCGGCGACAGGGTGGCGACCTGTCCAGGGTGTACTCTGCCTCTCACCCTATGACAGCTGGGATAGGCTGTTTGCAATTTAGATATATTTTTAAATAAAATTGTAATTGATTTTTAAATTAGCTGAGTAGTCCACAGTCTACCAGGTGCCCCTTATCAACAGCGGAAGTACTCCCTCAGGTACACAAAAAAGTTACAAATCTTATCCTTTTATTGTGTGTGGTTTTACCATATTACAGCATCACCTGAAAAGCTCTAAACCATCTATTATGTTTCCTCCCTAACCTGCACACCTTTTTTTTTCCTCACATGCACACACAAACACATGCCTGCCCCGTGCTATACCTCTGGGAAGTCTTTACCACCTGCTCTGGTTTAATTACAGGTGCTGATGGATATGGTTCCTGCATGCAGTTTCCAATCTATTATCTCTAATTGGCCAGAAGGCAGAGGTTTTGCGTCAGCTGCTGACCTGTTCAAACAATAGGGGCTGTCTGGTGCTAGAGGTTACATCTGACTTCTTGTCTGTGATCACAGAGGACTAAATGGGAGGTGAAAGGCCGAATGCATAAGTATAGGATATGTGGGGTCTCCACCCTGTAAGCAGAGTTTAAAGGATTCAGGAGAGGTATTTGATCCCAGATGCTGTATAACGTATACTTTGCATAAAGCTTTCTACATTTTTCTTTCACTTTTTCTTGGTCAGAAACCGATAAAGGGCTTGATTTAATGCTTATTTATCAATGTTCCTTTTAATAAGAAAATGAATTTGATGTAAACTAGCAGAACAGAAATCAGGAAGCATTTTACAGAATATGTTGAGATGTTATTCTAAAGAGAAATAGTAAAACAAAAACCTAAAGAGGTTTCAGGCATATTTATTTAAATTTTTTTATATTTTAAGTGAGACACTATGAAAGGAAACACGCACTATAATTGTTTTCATTCATTTACATTTGCTGTAGTCAGAAACTCTGCTTGCACAGACATAAACTTGACACAGTGGGTCCCACAACTCGTTCACAAACTGCTCACACACCTGGTCACGACACAAACAGCCCTGGGAGATAAACCTTCATATCACTGCGAGTTTGACCATGAGGATGTTTAAGCCATCTAAAGTGGGTTTTATTTAGTCTGTGTGGGTTTCCTGGAGGCAGACAATGAATGCTGCCTCAAATACACCGCAACCTGTGATTTCCTCTCAGTCAGCTGGCTATAGTAGCATGTCTGTGCACAATTGTTGTCTCCACTTAAACCTCAGATTAAAGTATGACTGTTCATGTCATCCAGGAGAGCAAACTGAAACAGAATATACCAGGCTGACCAGTTTCTTAGGTAAATAAGCAAGTGAGACAGTCACTCATTATGCTGAATGCCACGCAATGCCTGCGAGCTCCATCTCAGTATTTCCAGACTGAGACCCTCATCTGACAGTGACTCCTTCACGTTTACCAATTTGATGAGAAAGTTCAACATGCAGCCGTGTTTATCTGAAGCAACACACTGTCAAAGCTCATACTTCATGAGATAATGTCAAGCTAAATTCCCTGCTTTTCAATTTTATATGAAGTGGCTCAGATCAGAGCCAAATTTAGCAGGCTTCTTCCTCTACCCACGCCCTACCTCCACATACATGGCTGGGTGTCCCCACAGAGCCATGAATGAATACATAATTGTTACATAGCTAGCTGTATTGCACTTTTCTAAAGAGCTGTTTCTCTACAGAACCTTCTGGTGAATATTTCTACAGCGTCCAGCCAGCCGCTGAAGCTGGGTAGTGAGTCGACCCTGCTATAATGTACAATGGTCCATTCATTTAACTCACTGTATGGAGAGTCTCAAGCTTAGGTAGAAAAGCAGCACCCCATCTATTGTCTTATGTCAGTGCTCACAGAAAGATAATAAACACACGTTTAAACTAAAGGTCGGGGTTCCCTCAGAGCTTTGGTTTTACTTGACTCCAACTTTCATTCATTCTGTCTTGCTTTTGTTGTTTCTTACATTAATGTCTTGAAATGAAAGTCCGCCTTCCCTCCACCTCTCCTCCTCCACCACGTCCTTCTTTGTCTCCGGATACAACCATTTTTTGCTGTCACAAGACATCCTTCAATCCAATAAGCTGTAATCTTGTTAAGGTTGCTCGTCACTGAGGTTGTCGCTGCGCTCTCCCCACCTCTCATTTCCAGTGACTCAGAGCTGTTGTTCAGTCTAAAAACTTTCACATTTCTTGAAACTACTCAATGAAGAACTTCCTCTTTGGTTAGACGTCTCAGTAATAAAGAAAACATTAACTTGGACACACACTATTTGGATTGTTTACAGTGGACGTGTAGGAGGAAAATGTTTAATGTTTCCACAACGGTGACGGTGAGTTCCTTTTATAGGAACAGTAAAGCTGCCAGCAGGAGGTTTCTCTCACATGTTGGACTTGAAATGTTGGCTTACAAGAGCGTGCTCATAAAATACACAGAACCAAAATAAACACACAACGGGATATGCATTTGCAGAGCTTTGTTGCATCGCTTGGCATAGACTAATTAAGATTTCCTTTTATTTTTATCCTTGAATCAGTCTATGAAAGACACATACAGCCTTTGGACTCTGGTCTGCGCTGCTTGAGACCTCCTGAAAAAACCCCCTCCCTATTGTGCAAGTATCCTCAAAACAGCCTTTGATGGCAGAAGTATGTTTTTAAACCAGCACAAGACTCCAAATGTTACTTACTGAAGACTTAATGGAGCTGACTGATCAGAGTTTAATGAGATTACAGGGGAAAGAGGAAATGTATAGCTTTGTTAAAAGATATATAGTTATTTCTCGTTAGTAGCCCATTAAATAAATTATATATATATATATATATATATATATATATATATATATATATATATATACATATACAACATATATATATATATATATATATAAAATTTGGTGAATTGGTGGGCCAATAACACCTTGAGTTTAAATACATTACACACTGTTCTTATGAGCTGCAGTAGCATATTTAAAAAACATCGTCCTATTTTACTCAGTTTCCATTTTACACGACTACTTTAAACATGCCTGCATACATATTATACTCGTGAAGTGCACTTTGGGAATAAACGCGGCCCGAAAGCAGAAACAACGTGAAGCTTAACCAGAAAACATCGGAACAGGCGGGGCTCTTCAAAATAAAAGCAGACATGATTCAAATTTAGACTACAGCGACATGCAGCAGGCGATAAAAAGCAAATTAAAGAATACATATAGTTATATTTTGGTAAAATCTATCGCCAGCAAGTATTCAGACCCACCTTCAATGTCTCTAAAAACCCCTAAAATAAACGTTCATCGCGAGTGCATGTATTTTTTAAATCCTTTACGGAAGCATTACTGCTTTTATCGCTAGCTTGACGTAAATAACGTCTCCTACCTGTAGCTCAGAGGTTACTGCGACTTTTTTCTTCTCTGTTGTCGCCCCGAAGCTCCACTAAACTCGTCAGGTCTGCGCGGCAATTGTCGTTCAACTCATCTTTTTTTAAACTTTCCGCAGCGAGCTGGCAAAAACGCGCAACTTCCCGCCGCAATAATTAAAATTGAAGCAGGGAGTCGAGTCGAGCTGCAGCGTCTTCACGAGTGTGTCCGAGTGTGGAGCGGTGGGTTGAGCTTACCTATTAGCTGTTTACAGCAGCCGGGGGATTACACGGCGGCTATTTTTTACCCGCAGACGCTCAGAGCAGCGCAGTGACGGCCCATTAATGTGCACATTCAAAGATAGCGGAAATAATAATAATTAAATTTTTTTTTTAAAAAAATGACTGCAAGGACCAAACTAGTTTGACTTCTAATGAGGGGGCTTCACACAGGCTGATATCTCGATTTCATATTTTAACATGTTTCCAGCCGAAGAGTTTGAAAGTGTTTAATGTAAAAATAAAGCATTGTTCAAAGGCGGTGGCCCAGCTGTTAGTTGTTGGTCAGTTCATATGTCAAAGACATTTTGCAAGATTATTCAGCTTATCATTGTATAGACTGAAAATTATCCCCTCTTATCATAAGACTTTTTAAGGCATACATTCATAGTAAATAAGCAACAATTACTGACATGTAATGGCTCCGTTATTACATTACAGGTGTTTTGCGCTCAGTGTCTCAGCTGGTGCAAAACCACAAGGTGGAAGATTTAAAAGGGGAAACTTCATAAGGATGTTTGAAGGCGTGTAGCTGCTGTCTCTCGGTGCACATGTACAAACAGCAGAGGTTCTAGCATCCGGCTGTCTGTATGCAGTAAGTGCTCTGACTCCGGACTCTCAGGCTAAACGGAGGCTGAAGAGTTTAACTTTTGCAATCACAGTCCCAACACTGCTGCAAAGTTGGGTCGTTTTGAGTCGACAGTGTTGCACAAATGCAACTCTGAATCAAACATAACTTGTCATATAGTTGTGACATAAACTATCCTGAACTGCTGACAGTTTACTGATGACCCCTTCAGTCTCTGCTTTTCCTGTCATTCATGTTTAAAAGTATTAATTGTGCCTCTATCACTTGCTAGAGTGGTTCCCAGAAGCAAAAACACTTAAATTGCAGCCTGTTTAAAAAATACACAAAAATCTTGATCTTTTAATAGATATCTGATTTTTTTTTTATGTATACAATGAATGGGATGTGTTGATTGTGTAAACATCCTTAAAACGCTTCCAGTGTACTTCCTGTGTGCTGTTCACTGACCTGGCTCTGCTGGCTGCTATCCTCTGACTGCAGTTACCATGAGGGTGGCGGTAGTGGGGGAGCGGATAGTATCTGTCCTGGCCTGAGGCCTCGTCGGCTGGCAGGGCCTTAGGGCTGGCTGCGTAGATAGTGCATCCCATGAACACCTCCTGGAAGTCACCTTTAATGTCCTACAGTTAGCGGGTGAGAGCCGTCCTCAAGGTATCCTTCCTTCTGAGTGGCCTGTCCTGCCCTGATGCCAGCCAGCTGCTCTGTGGAAAAGCCATTGGCTCAGCACATTGGTATCTTAACCCCTCCTTCCCGCTGAATCTCTCCTCCAGCCTCGCTCTCTCTCTATTTCCAGCCCTCCTCCCTCTGCAGAGCTGAGAGCATAGAGGATAATCAGATTTCACATTTACACTCACCAAAATCATCCCTGGCCTAATCACTCTCTGTCACTGATGTTGCATTATGCTAATACATAGAGTGTACTGTCAGTTCAGGGGCATTAGGGGCAGTTAAAAATATCCCAACTGCCTGACACGAATGGATGCTGCACCAGACTCAGATAACGTTATAGCAGTGTGTAAACTACATATGTTACGTGATGCACTGAACAGACCCAACTGTTGACAGTTTCCCAGACCAGCATCATATATTACAGTTAAATGCATGTGCACTGCGCTCCCCAAGCACTGCAAGCAAGTCAGCTGTAAAAGTCTGAAACAGGCAAAAATCGGACATTTGATCCCACCGACTGTGGCCTCTTTAGAGACACTGCGCTCATGTGGCTGTGTGCCACGGTGCAGTTTCTGCAGTCTAAGAGGTTTTTCAGGCTTTTGCACTTCTTTCTCCAGGCCAGGAAAATCAATTTACAAGCAAATTCAAACCCTTGCCCTACATAGGCTGGGGACTTTTTGTTTATTGTGACGGGATATAAATATGACATCACCTATTCTCATCTGCCAATTTTTGAAATAGACTTGCTAAAAATGGCACAAGGAAGCCCGATTAAAATTAAGTTTCCCGATGAGATGATTTGCTGGAACGCTGCATTACGGTTGAGCTTTCTCCCTGGGTGGTAAACAATAAATATAAAAACATTTTCATGGTCAAGATTAAAACTTGGATCATTTAACTATTATTAGCTTAAAGCCACGGCATCGACCAAGCATAAGCCATTAAGCGGTTCCCAAGACAGATTGTCTCATAAAAAGATTTATTTTTTTTCCAGCCCAAATTTACAAAGGCAAGTTACAGAGTATTGTATAAAAAAGAACCATGGTAATGTACACTTTACACAAACTCCTGAAGGGAGGGAGAAATGAGGAGAGGGGACAGATCTGAATTTCTCACACAGAAAGAAAATGAAGACATTGTAAACATCCTTGCAAGCACCAGAAGTGGTACTTTTGGGGGAGGGGGATGGGCGGGTGGGGGTCGGGGGTTTGCGTGACAGTAGGCGGGTCGGGAAAGGACAAATGAGCGAGTGTCTCTGCGTTTTCACAGGAGAATGTTCAACTAGGCACCAATTGAGACAACTGCTGGCCAATAAATATACTCTTCACCATGAAACAACAAATACAGTCCTGCAAAATACAAGAGCCAAGCACTTTCCAATATGTTGATAGCAAAACATTACTTTTCTGGCTTTTTCATACACTTTAGTATATATGATTTTCACTGGGCTTTGCTTACTACTGAGATAACATTACTACTCTCAGAGAGAGAACAAATGCACTTGTCACAACCATTGTCTGATAAAACTATATGCACTGTATGCAGCCTGCTGGTACTAAAACCCACTGACTTTAAAATGACAACATCACAGCTGCCTAGATTACCCTTACAGATTAAGTACATGTCAAACACCACCACATTCATCTTATTCACGTCAGCCATTCTTCTTTAAAATGCGTAAAAAAAGAAAGTCAAAAGACAAACCATCCTCGCAAACCTCCACTGGACGAGAAACTGGCAACTTATTTACTTGGAATGTCCAAGAACCTCAAAATGAAGAGCTGCAGTTTCGTAACCATGAGTAGCGTCTCAACAAGCAGCTAACATCCAACGTCAGACGGTGTTAGACACAACGTTAACTGGTGGTTTAGGGATTTGATCATGTGGAGTATTTAATGAGAGAAACAAAACAACGGGAACATTAAAAGTGTAGAGCCAAAAGGAAAAAAAATCAATAAGATTAAATTTAATGACAGCATGGTCAATATTCCACTCTCTTTAGAGGAACATTAAGACTGGTCACAAGCCACGGCCCACATTAAATCTTTAGCAATGCCCTATCCCGAGTGAACCAACACATCACATCCAGCCCAGAGCAGAAAATGTGCTTTTTGTCCCCCCATACACACACACACACACACACACACAGAAACAGAAACCCTCTCAAATCAATGCAAATAGCATGTGTATAGAATTTCACTTACAACCCCTGAGGTATAAGAGAACTGTACTATAAAGCCAAGAGGGATCTCTGGTACAACAGGACACGTTGACACTGGCTTTTTGTTAACTAGACTGCTAATTTACAAAGAGGGACCACCTGTTAGAGGTCAAAAGGAAAGCCGAGAGCTGATTGGGCAGCTTTGAGCCTCCCTACTCCAGGTCCCATTTTGCTTATTTTACCACGGTCATGTTGCTCCACATTTTCACTGGCTCACACTTCCTTTTTTTTTTTTTTTTGTCAACATCTGATTGGTCCATGTTTGTAATAGTAACAGCTGAAATTTTTTTTATAGGGTTATCATCTGTTCAATGTGCTAATACGCTGACCTTCCAGCACAGGCAACAACCTAACAAATCAAACTGCAGTCTGAGCTATCAGCCCTATTTGCCTTCTTTTAGACTAATCCAAAGCTAGCTGCTAGTTTGAAAAACATAAAAACAAGCTAACAATAGTCTGAAGTGAATGTGTGTTATGGTGAAGCCACACGAGCAAGCGAAGCACCAAGAGTATTTTTAGTCTTTTCACACTGTAATATTAACCTACTACCTGCAAAACTCTGCCTGATCTCCCCATCAAGGTCATGCTCTTGGGCAGCACTGCAGTGCTTTTAGCATGGCTGCTTTTTATTCATGCATTCATTCATTTATTTATGTATTTTCTGCTCACACATGTGCCTGTGCAGTCTCCACCAGTGTGTTAAAACAGTGACACTTCCACTTGATTTTTATTTGGGATAAATCGATAGAGCTGCAGGGATCCAAATCTTCTGAATATGGTTAACTATTGTGTTTGTGCCAAAGCAGTTTAGGCTATTTCCACATAATCCTCCTTACTGACAGTCTGACCCTGGAGGAGGAATTCACCGTACCCTAATGTTGAATGGTGGTTAAAAAAAAAAAAAGAAGAGAAAGGGGACTTCAAGGGGCTGACCTAATAATAGCAGCACTGTAAACAGTCCAGAGGTGCACCAGAGGACGACCTTGAAGGGGAGAGTGGCCAAACTTGAAGAAGTCCGAGAACAGCTTGTAAATTGTCAGTTCCAAGGCGTAAGACAGTAATTCAGAGATCTTCAATGAATCAACCCCCAACACTGCTTGTTAGGATGAGTGGAGATGTGAACCAAGTTTGAGCTCAAGCAAAACCTGTGGGGCAAATAAAGAAGCACACAAGACGTTCAGGAACTCTACAGCAACAGTGACCATCTGAGCGCATAATGGTAAACGCAGTGGAAGCTGTTAAACAGTTTCTTAAGCAGTTGCGTGCTGGGGTGAATATAAACATTTATGCACATAAAAGTAGGATAAAAGTCTATATTACAGCAGAAAAATACATGAGTGAACTTTCACATTGTTTACAGGAAACAATCAAACTTGACAAGCTTAAAGGAGCACAATCTTACAGTAAAAAAAAACCAAAAAAACCACCAAAACCCACACAAGTGGCCCGATATTCGTGATGACTGAACACCCTGTGAACTCATCGCTCGCTAATGTGGCTTCACTGTTTGAGTGAGTGGCAAAACAGATGCGACCCTTTTGTTGTGAGGAAAATAATGGGACCAATACCAGCATCAGACACATTCAAAGATGAGCACAATGATATGGAGCAGAAGTAAAGAAAACATGAATAGTGTTTATTCTCCATTGAGGTGTACGCGGTCCCTTCGCAGAACATGACATCATCCCTGAAACAAGACGTGAGGGGCTCGAGGAGGATGGGAAACAATGACGATGGAAAATGAAAAAACTTCAGCCTCAGGCTCTTAAGTCTCTGAAGAAAGCAGCTGTTGCCATATTCCCTCTCCCCATGAAATATAGCCAAACATTTGTCAAGTTAAGGATATACTGTTGTTTCACGGCATACAATAAGCCAAAGACAGTTGAAAACAATTTCAATGTGATTCACTTTTTTTTTTAAACAGTCTTTAGTTTGACCCCTCTTTCCCATCAGCCACCCAACTTCCCAAAGTCCCTTGCCAATTTCTTTCTGCACGTGACAAAAAAACCAAACAAAAACAAAAACAAAACAAGAAACAATGCAGTCCAAGGAAAAAAACAAAAAACAACAACAAAAAGCTGTTCTGGCAGTCCAATAGTCTCTTTTTGCATTGTATTTGTTGACAGTGCAAAGACTAGATAATCAGCGGGTTGGTGTTTCCTCTGCATGACAGGGCAGAGCGATGGCTTTGAACCTGGGTTATATTATCAGTTCTGTTACAGTCCAAAGTTTGACGAGAGGAGGGGGGAGGAAAACAACAACAACAACAACAGTCTGCCTTATCCTTGGGGCAGAAGAACTAAAAAATATAGATAGAAACACCATTCAACTGATGTCTAAAAGGTAACACCCGGGAGATCTTGTTCTCATGTGAGCCAGTCACATGAATCTTTGCAGGGTTGAGGTGTGACGGTCAGGTTTTCCTGTGAAGAATACAAAGGAAAGAATTATTTATTACGTGCACACACTAAAAAAAAAAAAAAAAAAGCTTTACATACATCTGTAACTTGGTTCTGCTTGAGGTTTTAAATACATTTTGCTGATGACAAAGTAATTTGTGCTGCCATTTCACCCCAATGCATTATGCAGTCAGTAGTTAGTAGTAGAAACACCTATGAGTTGAACATAATACCATTTAACAGCAACTACAATGTCAAGAAGGAGTGCTATAAAGCTTGTAACCTTTGTGAAATTTGCACTTAATACAGGACTGTTAATACAGATAACACATTTGCAACTGGGCAACAGATCCATTTATCACATTCACTGTAATTCAACCGAGTTGCCACTAGATGTCAGTGCAGCCTGCAGTGGATTTGTGTCTTGGACTCATTCAAAGTCTCCATTATCAACACCATGATCCACTTGTCCTCAGAGGACCTACTTAGAATGGATGAGCTGAGGGGCTAAAAGCTGCGCTGCATATTTGACTAGACTGCAACAGAGAAGTGCGGGTTTTGTTTCCTTTACAGGTTGCTGCCTCTTTATGGTCTGCACCATAAGGAAGGTGTTATTCTCCCTTTCAACTCAAATAAAGCCAGGACAGAGACAGAAACACACAGTTTTACTTTTACAGGACATTATACATCACTGCCTAAGTATTTTAATCTCGAGCCACTCTGTGTGCATTGTTTGTGTGACACACAGTGTCTGCCACCTGCGTTTGTTTGAAAATGCTGCTCTCAGTAGGCTTGTGTTTTGTTTTACTGTCAGCTGCTGCTGGTGGGTGGGTGGGGTTTGCAAAAATATATTTCCTTCTTATGTTCTGTTTTTAGGTGACCACATTTGGCCATTGGCCAGCAGTAACAGTCTACTGTGTCTGTAAGAAGTGAACATTAATGCTCGAGTGAAATTGGATGACTGAATTACCTGTGGCGTAAGACAGATCATATTGCAGGGGGTATCCCAGGTGGTGGTGAGAGGGCATGATCCGCTGGCAGGGTGAGGACCGCGGTCGGTCCACGTCTCTCTCCCTTTCCCTCTCGCGCTCCCTGTCCCGATCTCTGTCTCCAGAAGCTCCCCTGTCCTGCTCCCTTTCCCTGTCATGGGGTGGCTTGTCACCTACTGTGGGGGATTTGCTCTTGTACTGGCTGGCGTGTTGATGCAGGATTTCCAGGGCTTTGGAGTCCGTTGCTGTTTTGGTGACAGTAGGGCTAGCACGAGATTTATCGCTGCCTTCCTCAGCCCCAGTGATTTTACTCCCATATGGGGAAAAGGGATAACCTCCAGGTAGATAAGAGCCTAAGAGTGATGAGAGAAAGTGGTGAGTCACATATTCAGGTTTATACGGAATACAAAATAAGATAAATACTGTTCAGACTGCAGTGAGGCTCACCTCAACAGGAGAAGTGAAAGTGGCTTATGATATGCATTGGTAACGAATGTGCCCACTTACTTTTACAGCTCACTTGTCTCTTCAGTGTTTACTGACATCCATGTTGGTGTACAAACACTAGTATTCATTTACCACATATTTACTGTACATAAATACTATAATATTTGGGTTATGTATGTCAGACCCTCCAGGAATGTGGGGATAAACAAAAATTCAACCTTCCTACTTGTATTTATCAGCACAGGCAATCCTGTCAACCATTTTTGGGGGAAAAAAAGAAGTAGAAGGGCCTGCAAATTTTTTTTCCAGTATACACTGGACATTTTCAACACATACTACTGTATTGATAACCACAAGGAGTAAAATAACTCTTTGACTTAAATTATGTAATTGCCTTGCAAATTACTCCAATGCTGTGCCTCATTTCTACCAAACTCAACCAAAGGACTGCAATTATTTCATGGAGCCATTAAACATTACCACAATTGCTAGCAAAACAACACAAAAAAAAGTGCTCTTTTTATGCAGGAAAATCAGAAGAATGACCTAATCAGAAAACCTTCCTGACTCAGCTAACGCTGATAAACTGTTCTGACAGGCTATCTAAAGCTGTGCTAATGTATGTTTGGATGCACTGCATTTTCCAAAAAATAATACATGAAAAAAAAAGTTTAAATGCAGTTTAGATCAGCATTTAATTTAATTCATTTAAGACCTCAAGTATTTGATCTACAGAAAATCTCTGAAAACCTGACCAGTGATTTAACTCAACAGCAAAAATTCAAACTCTTTCCCGCTGAATTTTATGTTATATTTGGAATAAATCCAAGGTCATACCTGGGTAATTCTGCATCATAACCGAGGGCATGCCCCTGTACCCAGGGTGGTTGGGGTCATAGCCTTGTCCATAGGGGTAACCATGCATGTAGGGCATGTAGCCTTGGTGCTGTGCTAGTGGTGATGAGAACTGCATGTGGGGATTAGAACGAGAGTCTTTGCTCATAGCACGATGCTCTTCAGAAGTGATTCTGGGATCACCGCTCTCTTTGCCATCTTCCTTGGGCCCACTTTGACTGTCCTTGGGCCTGGGCCTTTCATCCTTTAATTTACGATCATGTTCCCTATCCTTCCATCGAGGGTGTTGTTGCTGGTGTTCATCTTCTGCTTGAGGCTTCTGGCTCTCGGGGTACTGCTAAGGGCAGGAAAGAAGGTCGAAATCATCTAAACTCACTATCAACGAACTGGAATAGTGCATAACTCGCAAAACATTATCACAACAGTTTTACAAACATATTCTAGCACTGCTAAACTGGACTGCTACTTACCTGTCTGAACCACATGGCCTGCTCCAGCCCTGCCTGACCTCTGGATTCAAGTGCTTGCTTGGGATCTTCCTTTCCATGGTGACCACCTTCAGTCAGTTTCATCTTTAGTCCCTCAGCTTGCTGGGACTTTGAGTCCTCCCCCTTTATAGTCCCCATGGGTTTGGAGGTGGGCTCAGAGGGCGAGTCCCTGGATTTGCTTGGTTGCTGCTGTGTCTTTCCCAGGTCTGACTGACTTGGTGTTTTGGAGAGGCTTGGCGGCATTGGGCTTTTTTGTTTCCACTCATCCTTCATGGAAGATTCTCGCTCTTTCATGGATACGTCTGACTTCTTCTCAACAGCACGATGCTGCTCAGCCATCTGTCGCTGCCGTTCCTCATACTGTTGCCGGTAGGCTGGGTTGGCGCTCATCAGGTAGGCTTGATCGGGATGGTATGCATATGGAGGGACATAAGCATACTGGTTGTAGTAAAGAGGCTGCATGTACATGTTAGATCGCTGTTGGATGACTGAGGGTTGCTGCTGTTGTTGTTGTCCAGTAGCAGTGCTGTCAGCTTTACGATCCTCGTGAACCTCAACCTTGACTTTTTCCTCACCTTGGTCCTGCTCATCATCCCTTTTAATCTTTACCTGACCTTCAGCAGCTGTTGTACCTGGATTGGGCCCGCCAGGACTGGGGTTGACATAATTGGGTGAGTAATATGTGTCATAACCGGCATAGTAAGGGGAATCTTTGCTGGGTGTCTGATTCGGAAACAGCGCCTTTTTGACACTTTCCCTGATGGCTTGGTCCTCTGTCCTGACTTTAACAGCTTCTAGTTTCCCTTCACCATCTTCACCAGCATCTGAAATATCTGAATATGCTGGGCTGTTGGTTTTGACTGAAGAGTTGTCAGCACCATTTTGGTTCACCATATGAAGTGGTGTGAGAGTCTGTGGCATCCCACTGCCATCTATTCGACTGGCAACACCAATAGATGGACTTGGGGCATTGTCAGAAAAGCTGTATATCTTGTCGGCCTCAGCCTTCATACTGGCCAAGCGACTTTGAGGATCTGACGAACCATTAAGAAGCCCTTCCCCCTTATTCCCCTGTTCGCATGGTTCTGAGTATGGAAGCTTTCCTTCCTCCAGTTTTCCTCCCTTTCCTGGAGGCTTGGGGCTATCAGCTTCCTTTCCACCATCTTTTTTCTTTTTTCTCTTTCCTCTTCTTGTCTTTGGAGCTACCGGAGGCAGGATCTCCGATGGCAGGGGGTTTAGGCTGTGTGCCTTTCATTTGGGGACTCTTAGGGATTCCTTGCATCATTGGGGTAAGCCCTGGGGAAGAATTTGGGTTTCCAGGAGGAAAGGAGTACATCTGCTGGGTTGCTGTAGGGCCAGGGCCAATTGGCCGTGGTGACTTCAAGTTTTTCTGTGCCATTTTATCCGCTTTTGCACTCGTGCTAGCCTTTTTAGATTTTTCCGATCCTCTCTTATCATCTATACCATCGTTACTGGCCTCATCAGTGAGGCATGGCCCATCCTCACACCCATCCATCGGTGTACCTCCTGTTTCAGCATCTGTTTCAGCAATTTTCTTTTTACTCTGTTTTGAACCAAACTTGCCAGGCGATGGAGAAGGACTCTGAGCATCAAAGTTCCTGCCTTTTGGGGTGGCTGAACGTGCTGGAGATAAGCATCCTTTTTGAGAGATAGATGCTCCATTACAGTTCCCTGGTTCAGGGTGGAGAGTTGAGTCCTCTCCATATTCGCTGTCCCCATCTAAGTCCAACTTTATGTCATCATCATTGTGGGCGCGGGCTTGGTGGTACTTGAGACCATTTATGTGCTTGTACTTTTTGTTGCAGTTAGGGTGTGGGCAGTCAATAAGAACTGGGGAGGGGCAGCTACGATCAAGGGGAGGTGGAAGGGGCTCAGTCTTAATAGAAGGGATAGGAAGACCTGTTGGTCCCACCCCTCCACTGTTGGAGTTTGTCCGCATACGTTTGTTGCCTTTGGTGTCCTCTGAGCTGGAATTGGGTTCCATGTCTGAGGCTGGCTTGGTCTTGCGCTTTCCAGCCGAAGAGGGGCTGGCCTTGATGTCCTCTGTGTTACTGTTTGGTGGGGTACGGCGCTCCGATGGTGTCTGACTGCCCCTCCGACCCTTGCTGTTAGAGGCCGCCCGTGTCTTATTATTGGTGGTGCCCTTGCTGTCTGATGAGTTGCTGTTCTCGTTGAGAGGGGTGTTGCTATTCGGTCTCATTCGTTTACCCCGACCACGACCATTCCTCATCTCCAGATCACTTGTAGGAGATTCACAAAACCTGCAACAGTGTTGAAAAATCATTCAGATTAGTATTGTTAATTAACAATGATCAATTATGGTACAACTCAATGTTTTTTGTTTGAGTTGGAAAATATACAAAGGAAATACGCCTAATGATTTTTTTTTTTAAATTAACATTATTACCTCATTGGACTCTCATGTTATTATTTCATAGCATTAAATTACTCTGAAAATAATTGGCTTTATGACAACAACAGCCTGTCAAGAAAAATGACAAATCTCATCAGCGGTGCAGTCAGTTGTTTTTGTGTAATCACCCATGCGTAATTAGGATGTCACAAGTGATTTTATGATAAATCTACTTGTATCTGGAACAGCAAACTGTTGCTGCCCTCATTATTAGGAAAAAGGGTAGGTTTTTGGCAACTGTAGTGCTCTCTGAGGACCTTTCAAGCAACAATTTTGAAGCTGTCTTTTTTTTTTTTTTTTTAATCTGTCCCCAAACCATATGCAAGTTTTTAGTCTACATCTGTGCTTGGCCAGACCATTGTTAAAGCTCCCGTGAGGATGACTTGTTTATATTTTCACTGCAATGTCATATACAAGGTTAACTACTGTGTTGGCGTGCCTACATATGCGCCACACTCCTACGTTACCTCACCGAACATTCAGAAAACAGAAAAGAGGTCGCATCAGTAACAACTGTAACACCATGGACAACAACACTGAAGAGTTTAAGCTCTTTCGAGTTCCACCACTAGAATCTACAATGGCACTGATATCAAAATAGATACACCATTGTTCCCTCTTTTCCCTCTTGGAACATAACAAAGTGATATTTCATTCTGTACAAGTGAGTAAGCACTTTAAACAAAGCCACATGACATTCCAAATGAAAGACATGTAAGAATCATTTGAAAAGACAGCCATGAAGATTCGAGCTGCTTTGTAATCAAAACACGCAGTCATTCAAATACTTAAAATAGCAGTTTGGCCTTATCTCACCATAACAGTAATGCAATTATCTTCAGCGCAGTAGTGAAGGTTAGCAGTCTGTGACAAAGTCAGACACAGGGCTGGTATGACTCACAGCTTCCCCTACAAGTCTCTCCAAAAAATTTCAACCTCAGCAGGGGATGTGAATACATCCGTAGTCTAACTGGTAGAGGAATTTAGACATATTACAAGCCCAAGTTTATATTCAGTCTGTTAAAGGCTTTCTGAATTATTCATGGTTTGTCCCTAATGTGGTTGTGCTGCAAACGTAAGATTATCTCAGTGCAAATGCAGCCCAGCAAACATCATGTACTGAGCATTATTGTGATATACTGTGATACATTAGTGTTATACAGCTTCTTCTTGTTTTCCATTAGCACTGGTTTATCCTTGATCCCCCCCCCCGTATCACTTAACTAGGCATTTCAAATATAGAATTCTATTTACATTTAGATATAGTGCAGGTGTTTCCAATCAAAGCAAGTGCCTGGCAATGTATTTTACAATCCACATGCTGTGAATTTTGCATAACAAAGGCAAATACCCAGAAATTACAACAACACCTCATGCTTCCACCCACATAACACTGATCTAAGAAATTGCAGCCTTTGTGATGAAGAATTTTAGAGTGTTGAAGAAAAGCTGTCAGTTCACTGAGTGGATTCTGCAATCTGGCTTATTAGAGTATCTTTGTATTTCCACTACTGCCTCCTGGGACATCAGCTGTTTGCCAATGAATCCTGTTTCTCCAGGCTCAACATAAAGACTAACGTTTACTCTGTAGGTCCAGTGGCAAGTTGGTGCATTAGGCTGTATATCCTTAAGTCCGATGCTGCCACAGCACATTTGTATCATTCACAATATGAAAATGTTAAGAGACCGAGAACCAAGAGTTTGAGAGTATATGTAATAGTATGGAAAACCTGCTTTCTCCAATTAAAAATAAAAAAACTGAATAGAGCCATGCATCTTACCTTGGAGGTGCCCAGTCATGCCGTGTACAGTCCAACAGGGTACCCACATATGTCTTGTTTCTCCAGGTAACATTGACCACCAGCATGCCTATAAAACAAAGATTTACATGTTTATCTTACATTACCTATGACAGTAACTTAAAGAACACAGACAAATATACAGCTCATTCACCAGAGAGCATTTTCCTGTGAAATCCCCATATAACTGTGCACAGTGTAGGGAAACGTGTCCATTTGGCCGCTGCATCAATGCGTTAATCTTCGCTAAAGGGTGTCATATGGAAGTCAGTTTTACAATTCAAAGATCTTTTTTAAATCTTCTTCATACAGTAAAGCTGTGGAGGCAAGACTGACTGATATCTTCTAAATGACTTGGAACAGACTCAGCTGCAGTCAGCATTGTAAAACCTGTAAAGAGACACTGGCAGCAGGTCTCAGTAAGAATGATCGCACAGATTTTATTGGGAAATTCTCACACCTAACCACCCATTCCATTTAAATAAGCCATCTCATAGTACAAGAGAGTTCCCTGAGGGAGAATTACTTACAGGCAAATATTTTCTCCAAAGCTTGCATCTTGCTTTGCAGCCCAGAAATTTACAACCTTGGAGAGAATGTAGTGGCACTTAACTACAGCTTATTAAAAACAAGCAACAAGCTCCTGGGCTCAACCAATTCAACGTGGATGGTTTATTTTGACAGGCTGTACATTAATGTGCAAGAACAGTTTCTTGACTTGACCGGCACTGAAGCAATCTGTTACACTTCTGCATCGCCTTTTTGGCTAGTGTCGAGACTGTAGCATTCGGTGTGAGCTACACAATCCGTCTCGTGCTAAGTGCGATACCTGAGCTCACATATTAAAAGCTAAAATTAGGCCCTGAAGATCGCACGCAAGAGTCTCTCTAAGAAACCAAAATTTGTCTAAAATGCCATCAATTATGCAGACTTGGACAAAAGGTGTTAACTCAAATCGTGCACATGGATGTTTAACTGCAGTACATTTCATATTAATTAAAAAAAACAAACAAACATTTTACACAGCAGCTGCTGTCGAAGGTCGTTTTAAATGGACACTATGATAGAGGCAAACGAAGGATAATTCGAAGATTTAACCCATAAATTCAAAAGTGAATCATCAACCAAACAGATACAATGGTTCAGAAGCAACGCCTGTGCACAAACACATTCTGAATTTATTGCCCACACCATCCCCCTCACTCTCTGCTGGTGACCTCAGCTTGCCACTTCAGCATTGCAGAGAAACTGGAGGCTGCAGTGAGCTAACTTATCTAATGGCACAGGAATGCTGGCTGGCAGCTTCCATCCCTCCGAACATTTTATTAGCTTAGGAAACCTCTCTTGCTCACCCTATTTTCCCCTCTCTCCTTCACCCTCACTCTCATTTCCTCTTTTCAATGGTATAACCATCCCTGGCTTACAATCTTTTTCCCTCCCACACACACTCACAAGTCACAGTTCAGGCTTCATTTTTCTCTTGCTGCCTCTGGCATAAAGCAGCAAGTGTATAAGGCATTTATATATGTTTACAGGAACCTGCTGACACTTGGCTACAAGTCTCTTCCTTCAGTCTGTGGCCTGAAAACATGAATGCGTGGTCCAGGCTAGTTCCAACTGCAAATGTCATTTGTGTGTGCGATGCGTAAAGGAGAGGTCCTCTAGTTCAGATTTCTGTCACTTTAGAAGAACCCAGACCTTTTCTAAAACGCCTTCAACAGCCCGCCCCCTAAGCTCTCCAAACACTCCAACACAAAATGGCTCTGGCAGCTGGTCGTGGCAGGATGTAAATCAAGGCAGAGCAAATGAATGAGTGGCCTTTCATGATCTGCAGGATATAGCCTTCCCAGCATTCTCTAGAGAGGGGTTTAGAAATTACACCACGAGTTGTTAAATGATTTAAAATTAGCGTTCGGTCTTCATGTTTGACTGTCTTTGGTAGCTGGAACAATGCACGAGTCTAAGCGGGATTTAAGTGTTAATAAAGCCAGCGCTGATCAAAATACTTGAAAAAAAAAAGCATTTAGAGATACACATTTCTTTGCCACTGAGTCAGTAAGAATTGGGACACAACTGTCTGAGCACGAAAGCAGTGCATGTATGGAACAAATAGCTTTTACACAGATTTACTACAGCTCAATCAAAGTGAATGAGTAGTATCTCTAAAACCATCTTCACGCCACCGCCGCAAAGGTTTTCCATCATGACTCAGGCCTGAGCTCAATAATAAAGGTCTGTCACAATCTTGTTCTGAAGAAATTCCATGATGTATTTTATCTTGTGATAAGCATCGCTGTCTTGTTGGAAAATAAATCTTGAGCCGCAATCTATCTGACATCGTGGGTGTTTTGCATTAGATTTTCCTTGGGAATTTCCCCGTCTTTCCCTCAGCTGCAACTATCACGTGTCAGCCAGTGAAAAGCAGATCACAGTGTAGGGTTTCAAATGTTTAGGATTATGAAGGAAGTGGAGGATACGTGATGAGAAGAGATGGTGTGATCAATCTTATTGGGTATTTACAGACTAAATAGCTTGCTGATTGATTAGCCAGAAATATTATGAGCTGTCAGGAGCAAATGGTACATTGATACCTCAATTACACTATAAAATGCAAAACATCTTGGAAATCTATTGGGGAAGCAATAGGAAGTGTCAGAGGGTTATAGAAAATGTTTTTAGCACAGCTAAACACTGAAGTAAGCATTCAAACACCACAGTAAGGTGGTTCATACTTTTATAGTACTGTGCAAAAGTAATGGGTAAGTATTCACATGCAAACATACATGGAAATACAGAGTATAAGGCAAAAACGGAGTTGGTACAATTCTAACAAGCTTGAAAATCAATATTTGGGTTGACCACCTTTATTCTTCAGCACAGTCTGAACTCTCTGAGGCAGCTTTCTTTTCTTTAAGCAGTCTTCAGGAATAGTTCTCCAGGCTTCTTGAAGGACATTCAAAGCTCTTCTTTGGATGTTGGCTGCCTTTAGTTCTGTTCTCTGTCAAGATGAACCCACACTGCTTCAAGAATATTGAAGTCTGGGCTCTGGGGAGGCCAATCCATGGCTGATAGTGCTCCATTGTGTGTTTTTCCATCCAGGTATGCTTTTACTGCACTGGAAGTGTGTTGGGATCATGGTCATGCTGAAAAATGAAGCTGTTGGCAATTAAAAGCTTACCAGATGGTACTGTGTCATGACAGAGACTTCACTGTGTTTTACAGACGGCTGCAGACGTTGTATTTCTCTCCTCTGTATGTACTGACGATCTGAACCAGAAATTTCATCACTCCGTAAGACCTGTTGCCACTGATTTTCAGTCCACTTCCTTTGTAATCTGGCACACCTCAGCTTTTTTTTCCTTGTTTGCTTTCCTTAAAAATGGCATCTCTCAGTTCTTGCGTCAGGTCTTTGCTGGATTTTTTTTTCTCCTGTTTCTTAATGACATGACTTTCAGAACCTGAGCATCTGCTGCAGATAGTTTTTAGGCCTGACACCTCCTTTTGCCCTCCACTTATCCAATTTCCTCAGATTCTTTTAAGGACACACTGCATACCATGCATGAGATATACCCGATTTTCAATAGCCATTTGGGAATCACGTTGTTGGTGCAAAAATGCAATTTTATGTCCTTCAAACTGTGTTATGTATGACATTTTTTGTCATAGAAATGGAAACAAATTATGTGTTTTTGCTACAGGCTGCTAGTAACAACAGCGCCTAAAGATACAATTTAAAATTGGTCCTGTGCTAAGTTGTCTGACAACACCGGTTCATCCCTTGAGTTAGTTGCCTTTTTTAATGCCTAAATAAGTCATAGGTGAGTGTTAAGCAGCTTAGGTACAAGGACTGCACTGAACATGAGTGAAAACGCAACCAATGCACAAAGAAACACTTTGAAAGACCTTCAGAAAGCCCAGAGAACTACTGCTCAAGACCACAAGAACATCTGACTCCTTGGAAGAAAAATATAAAGAAATGAGGGGTGGCTCAAGACTTTTGCACAGTACTGTATTCTACTATAAAAGTTCAGAGTCAGTCACAGTGGCCTTTTGTAAAAATACATGTTTGCTGTTGTCCCCCCCCCCAAAGGTGCCTTCATTTTGGCTGCCTTCCCATACTGAAGCCAAACAACCCTGTAATCCTGTCAGCAGTCCTTGGCTTCTGGGTCAGCTCAGATATTTGCTTCTAACCTTCTCTGAATGCTAATAACATAGATCCTTGAATGTTATGTGGGACACTTCAAGGACATTCAAAAGAGGTGTCCTTTAAAAAAAGTTTTAAAAAAATGATGATTTTTAAGTGTATAAGGCGTGCATCACTTACACAAAGTGTTAAATGCAAGTAATCATACTCCTCATTGTGGGCATAAGTGAAATGTTTTCAGTGCTGATACTTCTTTTGTTGTATTACAGCTTGAAAAGTAAATCTGCAAGCCACACAGTTACACTGTGAAAAGAGTCAGAGGTAAACAAAGCGTGCATTACTCTAAACTACTAGAAATAAGGATTACAAATTATTTTACACCACTGCCATACAGTGAATATTTATTAATTTCTTTCAGTTTACTGTAGATAATGTTTTATGAATAACCCTCTAAATTTTTCATGAGCTACTGTGCAGATGACATTTACTCTTTATTAAACAACCATTGTTTTCTTGATGCCAGCTCAATAAACCATAAGAAGCCGATGGCACAACTATTCCATCTTTGAGAAAATTAATATCTATATAGGTTTGTAAAAAATCTGATGTTTCATGCTTTCATTTTGATACTCTAACACATTCATTACACTTTACATAATTCTGACTCAACTACTCGATAAAGTTTTGATAGGACTTTATAAATTCACAGACTTTCTTAGCCATATCAAAAATATGCTCAAGGATATGCAATAAGATTAGGTTTCAAAGCTGGAAAGTAAATGCCATTTGAATGTATCTGCACACTTTCATCCTTGGAATAATTTTAAAGCTGTTAGGACAAAGATGTCAATGTCAAATCTGTCTAAATACGGAAAGCCCTCGACAAAACAACCCAAACAAATTTCCCTGTGGCAGAAAGCAAATTACACAAGGAGAACTTTCCATGCGTGATCATTTGTTTACACACGCAGAGTTACAGATGAGTGTTTGTGTGGGCCAACAATTCCTCGTTTTTTTCTTCCCCCCTTCACTGGATTTGTCTCGGGGGGAAGAAACAGAGTGGTGTTCAAAGATCAAAAAAATACAACTTGCACTTTGAAACTACAATTCACTTGGGATTTGTTTTCAAAGGGAGGCTTGCTGTGGCGTGGAGGAAAAGGGTCTGAGTTATGTGGAGCAAACACGGTTTTCCCGCAATCCCCCCACCCCCTGTCAGCCTTAATAGGGTCACTTAGGACAGCTGAGTGAAGTCCACATTAATGAGAGGAATTGACCTGTAATTTTACCACTCATTTCCTTTCAATGCTATTGAACTACAAATAGCAGCCCGACTAAAGCACCAAACTTGCTGTGCGCTTGAAACAGGCTACTTGTGGAAGAGGGCCACGAGAGGGGAAAAAAATGAAGTCAGGCATAGCTTGTGTGCTGCACTGCTGACTGCCATGCCCTGCCCTGCCCTGCCTTAAAACTCCCCTCCTCCCCCACTTAACACATTTCATTAGGCTGCAGTGGGGCCAAAATATCAGGTCCTCTGCTGCTGGTGAAATCTGCAAGGGCCACGGGTTCACTGGCTGACCCCTGCTTTGCCCCATCTCAACAGGAATCCAATGCAGGTTAACAGCATTTTCACTCACTGACCTTGTCGAAATGCCTTTGTTATCTTTGAAAATGTAATGACTGTGTGCAGTGTTACACGACTCTACTCCCAAAACACCAAATTAAAGGGTTCTATTTGTCTAAGTGTGTGAAAGGAATTTCGGATTAAAACGAGGCAATCCTCAAAAAAATTGCTTATGTGAACAATTACCAGCACTTGCAATTATCACATTTTCAACACAGTCACATGCAAATGTGTACATCAAAAAAAAAAAAATCCTAATTTTCTGTGCAGTAAAAGCACCAATTATTAAGGCTGAATGAAGACAAGAAAGTGAGAACATTGAGAGAAAATAGTGCCAGGATTCATTACGGAGAAAAGATAAAAGATAGCTGGGTGCTGCCGTGAGCAATAACTGTAACCTTGACAAATTAAGTGTTTGAGCATTCAAGTGTCGGAGTGTGCTTCCAACAGCCCAGTTTAATGGTGCGGTTCATAAAACAAAGTTGAGCTTGTCCATTTATGTCAGTGTCAGAACACAACGTCCTAAGGATGATCTTTATATTAAATGCTGGGCAAACAGTAATTTGGGACAGCTGTAGGTTTCATCTGCAACACTGGAAACAGCAGCGATCCAGTATTTCAAAGGGAGTTCATGCTAAAAACAAACTGACATATTTTTCACTAGCCTGCAGTACTGTTTATCCATCCAGAATCCACCCATAGTTCGGTGCGACTCATCCAAGTTTTGGCAATGCTGGGTTGGAGAGATGTCTGCCTTCCCTTTAATATAATGGAACTCAATGATGCTTGCCTTGTGGTGCTCAATGCATAAAAAAGACAAAAAAAACCCCAAAAAACCCAAAAACAAAACAAAAAACTCAGCAGCAATGTCTCTCAGAAATCATGTCCTGATTACTTAAAAATCCACAAACCCTGTTGTATTATTTCTACTGAACTACCTCTGCCAACCAAAAGAAGCTGGAAGCTATAGATAATATTCCTCAGCCGAAAGGGACGTCATTCATGTTTTACATCCCATTACGGGGTCAATACCAGAAGCCTCTCCTTATGAACAGATGAATGCTTTCATCTACAGAGTGATAACTTTTTAACTTTCTAATATAAAGTAACTAACAACTATAGCAACACATTGCAGACAACTGAGCTGAATATTAATCTATATTCTTCCCTAACAATCCATAAACCAGACTTTTCCCTCTTTCTGGTTGGAGTCTTATTCATCAACATGAACAAGCCAGAGGCTTTTTTGTTTTTGTTCTTCCATCCAACGCACAATGTAACACAATAAAAACAAATCCTAACGTACTGTGACTAGCTGTGACCATAAATGTGATCTGACCTTTGTACCGTACGGGAGCCCTACTCTCATTTACATCTAGCTCTCCCAATCCGACCTGCGATGACTACAACTACATAACTGTAAACAGGAAGTTTAAACACAAAATAAAGGAGTCAGGACACTTCCTTGTTACTGAAATGTGTGAGGGCAGTAACAGTCACAGTTTAACTGATCCTGCTACATCTGCCATTTTGTCAGGTTCGAGCAAATATCACAGATTAATGCAAATTCTCTGCAGCCCTACTACAGTTCACAGCGAAGAAGAAACTGCAGGCTGCAAACCTTACAGACTTAACAGGAAAAAGTTGCCGATATTAAGCCAAGAAGAGAAAGTTACAGATGACTAGCAGATCAGACGCGGCTAGGTTTGATGATTTTATTCTAGATTTCAGAGAATTAAAGTGAGTCCTGTGTGAAAAGTTCAGCCTCTGGTTCACGAGAGGTAAAAATGAGAAGTTGCTCTCACACACAAGAATAACAGCCCGTGAGAAGGTCAGTTCTCTCTCAGCACCGAGAGGCAAGATTGCATTAGTATGCTCTCCACGCAGCTCAACATTATCAGCTGCGTGCAGCAGGTTCTTCCTCCCTGAGAAGAAAAAACAGTATGCATGCTTACTCTTGCAGAGGGACCAGATGAGCAGATCACAAACAAGCAATGTTTGTAACAGCCAGGGGAAAAAGAAAAAAAAAAAAAATATATATATATATATATATATATATATATATATATATATATATGACAGCTCTACCAACTGTACTTATTACTGGAAATAACTTGTATGAAGACAAGAGCAACTTCCTTAAATGCCATCTGGATAAATCTAAAATATCACCGTTAAAACAACCCCTCTGGTGTTTTACCTTAAAGGAGATGGTGTTGAGATTAAGACACGGGTCTGCCAAAGGCGCATTACTCAGGCTCTCCTTGATGTGTATATAGCAAACATGATATCTTATGACAGCCACCGGCGAAGCCCTCAATTCCTCCAGGCATATGATTTACGTTTCAAGACGGTTTAAGTGCTTGAAAAAATGCAGTTGTCAGCCAGTGAGAATGGGAGCCATTATCAATGTCTCTCTTTAGAGATTTGGGTTCACACAGGCGCCATCTTGTTAATACCACCAGGGGACTAAATTAGTGACTAACAAGACAAGCCTCCTCCTCCGTCAGACAATGATGAACCATTGATATCTAAAGTTCTTTGAGTGTTATTTCAACAACATATTTAGGAAAACTGGCAAATTCTTTACAACATGGGAGTGTTCACTTTTCTTTTCTTTTTCCTGGAAATTATCCACTTCCACTACTGCATAGTGAACACTGATGAGGATAAAGATTGGCTGGGTAGATTGGAAACTGAAGTGACTAAGGAACTGGCAAAGGGAAGTCTACTGCGTGGGGGCTGCAGAAAGAAAAATAAGTATCATTTCTGCACTTTTCTTTGAAAAGAGCCTTTAGTGCTAACATAAGTTGGTCTTCTCTGATTGATTTTTCACTCCATGTCCTTCTTGCTCATTGGCCTGGCAGACAGCTACAGGCCTCCTGACAACATTCACTCTCGTTTCAAGGACAGTTTCTATAGCAAGTTCACAGAGAGCAGCCACTGCTCGCCTTTGTAAAAACATTTCAATGAGGCCACTGACAGGTGTCTTCAAAGGAGCAAGGAAGCATAACTGGCAAGTTAGCTACAGTGCCAAGTACTCCTTTCATACAATATTCCCCTTTTCAACTCTCTGACAGGGTTGGAGAAATAAAGGAGAAGGAAAAAAGGCATCTCTCAAATGTTTATACAGGAATATCCGTTTCACACTGACCTCGATTCCATGCAGATGCCAAACAGCTTTTAACTCCTGTGCTAAAGCCAATGCTCGCAATGCTGCAATCATGTGAGCTGCATAAATAATCCAAGAGACGAATATTTATTACAAGCAGCCTGTATTATTTCTCTATTAGGCAGCTCAAGAAGCTGTGGGACCAGCTTGGGGAATAGCCTGCTGTGTACTGGAGGGTTGGTGTGTTTGAATGCCACACTGGCACTGGCATGGAGCTGCGGTGTTTGGCCAAAGGGGCCCCCCTCTGTGTTCCCTCTGCCCTGGGGCAGGAGCCAAGGCGTTCTGGGCTGCGTTTCAAGAGCAATAAACTTCTCCAGCATTTTAGAGATGGCATTTGGAGGTATCAGCATGCTAAGCCTGGGAGGGGTTGGCCCATTGCTCTGCCGACACGACCCTGGGAGCTGCTACTGCCTCGTCTGCGCTGAGGGGATTTGTGTCAGGCCTTAAAATACCACAGCTCTGCTTGCCTCCTGTCTGCACTTCACTCGCCCCCAGACTGACAGCATGACACAGACTCACTTTCTCAAATATTATCCATTTTTCATCCTGTGCAGGACTAAATGCATCAAGGTGTTAAGTTTTTTAAGTCATATGGGTTATTTCGGTCATTCAGCAATCCAGGATACATTAAGGCTTCCATTTAGATCTCGTCATAACCCATATCCGGCTACATCTGAGCTCCAATTACACGTGATGAAAAATGTACCCGACTCTTGTCAGCTCTGACCAAAAGGTGCAGCTCCTGCGACCACATTTTGTTGCTCGCTTCCTCCTCATCTGTTTCTTTCACCGGCACATGTTGACTTGGGTGAGGCGCAGACAATTACTGGGAGCCTGTTGTTCATTTACTCCCACAAGGCAGAAAGGCGGAGGTGACGAAGCAGCTGTTGGTTGGCATGCCAAAATGAAACGCGCGCACACACACAGTGCATGCCTAAACAGCTCTCAATGAGACTTGTCATGCAGAGAAGTGGGGGGACTGCTCAAGTTCACTGCTAATCAGAATGCCTCTGCTATGTCTTTGGGGCTCTGTTTTGTTGCTCTTCCCTGGTACTCTGCCTGGATTTGCTTGATTTCCTCATTTGGTTCTCATTTGTTCAGTTGCCACACAGTGCAAGAAGTCCGCCTTCATCGGTCTCTTAGGGGAAAAACAGCTGAATGGCGGTGCAGTTTGATGTAAGCCGCATCTGGGTCTCTTTCATTTTCAAACTAGCCGGTGGGCTGTTGGGGAGCTCATACCGTTAAAATGATGGAGAAGCAATGCACGTCTTTGTGTTGTTTAATGTAGTGTGCACAATGCAATGGGGTATATTGAGAAATGTCTCACTGCAAGACCCGGCCCAGATTCATCCCTATTATCTCTGCTACACTGAAGCTTTACTGCATATCTGTCAATTTAATACCAAGGAAGGGTTCAGACACAGCATACATTTTAGCCAGAGCTCACAGCTCTCTCTTAAAAACACACCAGCTGGGGCCGAGTCTGTCCGCAGTGAACAACAAGCTGTTGTGTCTTCAAAGAATACAATACTTTCTAAAATACCAAAAGTGTAAGAGACAACTAAGGGCCATTCTATTTTAATCACACTCATTGCTTTATCCTTTATATGATATTCATCTGATCTTCCACCTTGAAGGTTTTTTGTTTTTATTTGTTTGTTTTTTTTAAGATAAAAAGAAAAAAAAAGGCTTATTCACCCAGTGAAGTGGGTGGGAGCCTCAAAAACCTACTGGTCTCTAGAGCTCTGATAGCCATAACAACCTGTGCGCTACACCTGCAGTCTGCCCACCCCACCCTCCACCGACTCTCCCCACCATACCACTTTTAAAACCACTCAAAGCACCCACCAACATCCTCCCCACTAAGCCAGATAGAGTAGAGTCAGAAGAAAACACAGCTCCATCAGGCCAAACCACTACCTCTTTCAGCCAAAATAGCAGCTTTGAGAGAGCGAGTGCAGGCAAAGGACAGGGTTGGTTGGGGGAAAGGGAAGGGGGCAGGGCGAGAAAGAGGCTCAACCGCTCTGTGGGAGGCAGAGAATGAGGGAGCACAAACATAGTACTGGTGCTGGCTCGAAGCCATGTTTGTGTCACTAACAGAAGTAGCCTTGTCCACCCCCCACCACCCCCCCACCCTGCCTTAACCCCTTGCCTTGCACTCACCCTTTCCCAGTTTGCTTGGAAACAGAGTCAAGGGGGTGACTGGCTGGATGCTTGGTAACAGAAAAGAGCTGCAGTATAGGGCAAAAATCAGGAAAAAAAAGAGAGGGGAAAAAAGCCACTCAATAGCAGGGACTGTGCTTTGGGAATGTTGATGAGGCAGGGACCTTTTTTCTGTTTGGTTCCTCCAAGCGAACCAACAAGCAGCTCTGTGGATGTGTGGGCGATTTGTACTCAGCATGCCCGCAGAGAGACTGAGAGCAAGCTGCTTTGAAGATTAGGTGTTTGCATTATTTCACATGCACAAAAGACAAAGGGGGCAGTTCTTCAGAACCAGCAGAACCTGATGGTGCTAGCGATAGATCTTAAAATTAAATGAGCTGTATGCGGTTTCGATCAAAGGGAGGAAAACTGAGAGTGGCTAAGATTTCCCTTGGACTGCACTGCAGGAAAGGAGCCAACTATTTTCCCAACTGGCAGGCTTGCAAAAAAAGAAAAAAAAAAAAAAGGGGCTTTGTGTTATGAGGCATGTTGCTGCAGAACAGATATCTCTGTGCAACAAATTCCCGTCTGCGTACTCCCAAGCAAAAATAAAAAGACCCAAAAAAACAAATCAAGGCCACATAAGAACTGCCTGCCAACTACTCTTCTTCTTGGCAAAATTACACAGCATGTGCACTGTTAAAGCATGCATTAGTACCCCCATCGACCATTTCCTGAGGCTGTCTGAGCATATCCAATTACATTTTAGCAGGCAAAATATGTATGGTAATGACAGCAAGATATTTTTTTAAATGACAGAGGATTCATTAAAGCTTTGAAAAACCAATAGCTCTTTGATGTCTTAATGCAACCACATGACCACTCTGGCTTTGTAAATAAAAGGAAAAAATATATAACCCATATTTTCTTTTATGCCACAATCCACAACTCATTTGTTTCACAAGGAAGAGATCTACGAAACAGCACGTTGAACCGCTTCACTTACCGTCTTCAGTTTCCTGCCACACTATGCCTTCAAGATTGACACTGGTGCCAGGCTCACAGGGCCCCAAGCACTCAGGTTCGGTAGCCAGGGCCACGTCTGAGGTGTTCACCGCCACCGAGCGTGTGCGCACCATTATCTGCTCACACGGTGAGGCGATCTCACTGTTGCCTACTGTGGCCAGGAGGTGGAGGGGGGGTGGAGCTGGCGTGGAGACAGGAGATTCCATCTGTGAAGGAAGAAGTGGAGGTTCAGAGAAAAAGAAACACACGAGACACTTCAGAACCACTCTATAAACAGATACAGAGCAGATGTTGAGATTCAGCCAGTGGATGCCACAATGAGAGGAAGTGAACAAATGCACTGAAGACATTCTAGTATTTCAACAGCCTTTGAAAGCTAGCTTTGTTACAGCAGTTAGCAATGCACTGTTGTGTTTTTCCTCACTTAGTGGTGATTAGCAGGGAGGGAAGGCAGTGATAGAAATGTGAACTGCTTTTACTACCTCTGAAAAGGACAGGATTTGTAATATGGGGTCTGCCAAACAATCCCTCCCACGGCTTTCCTCCCTCACACGCACAGCAAAGTGACATCCACGACACCAAATCATCTCACAGACTGATCACTCATTAATTTCCTCAATTAAAGAGCTAGTTGTGGCAAAGGAGTGGGCTGCTCAGGGTCAGTAATTGATTCCACCTGTTCTGACACTCTGTGACAGCAATGAAGAGACAGTGGGCCGACATGGAGAAGGAAAATGAAAAGGACAGCGAGGCAGGGAGCCAATGAGAGCAACTGAGGGGAAGAGAGAACTGGAGGCAGAAAAATGTGTAGGTGGGAAAGAGACACGGAGAGGAAGAGTGATGGTGATTTAAGGGCCAGAGTGACACCAGGCTTAGTGCTCTTTATTCGAGGCAGTCGACATTAAAGCGCTCCAAATCATTAGCACTGAACTGCAGGAGGAATGCAACGCCGCAGCCAACACCACACGTTTATTAATTGGGCTTAAACCACTCAGTGCTTGGGAATATGCTGCAAATGCTGGATCCAATTAGACTTAGAAGACAAAACAACAATTGACAAGTTGCATTATAAACCAGTACATCCTTTAAATAATTGTTCTAATCCACTTGCTGTTCCACGCTGAGTATGATGTGGAGAGCTAAAACAACTCAGTGCTGCAGATACTGAAGTTACTGCTTACATCTAGGGATCACCGTCCACCATTTTCACCAAGAATGAAACAGCTGAACTGTTGGAAAACGTTATCATTCCCAAAGGAGGAATCCTAATGATTTGCTGAGTGCAGTCAGATTTTGCTCTACTAAATGGACTAGCGCAAAACCTACATTTGGCTTTCCCAGATGATGACTCCTACTGTAGTTTAATTTTTCAAACAACTGCAAAACTAATGACATCAGCCACATCTATGCTTTTTATCCAGTTACATTCAGTGCTGATATTCCCATGGTACCATGCAAATGTAACAGTGCTAAACAGTACTTACTTGGGTACACAATGTGCCTTCTTAATGCTGGCATTGATCATCCTTAGAACTTTGCTCAAAGCATCACTTTACGTCGAGCTTTTCACACCCAGCAAATGAAATGAGGGGTTATATGCAAAAGAACCAGGATGCTCAATTTGTGTTGAATTCAGTATATTTTTTTGCTTTTTTGTATTTTCGGCTATCACAGTGGTACTCTTGCAAGATTAAGATGCATTTAACAGTACATATTGTGCATTGTGCGTGCATGACCAGCACATTCGAAAGAAAAACATTTTCATTTTCCCGTGCCTTTGTGGCCTGAAGATCATTGTTTAAAATATAGATTTGGTCTGGGAAATTCAACAAAAATGAATCAAAACCAACATTCGATGTAATTTTACCAAAGACTGTTATTTAATCTTTTATTTTAATTCTTTAAATTTAATATTTTCCCCATTATGTACTGCCCCCTTTAAGACATACTGCTAAGTGTGTTGTCATGTGATGCTGCCCTGTCCAGTCTGTAAAAAGAAAGTATCATGGAGGAAAAGTCATACACTGTGTCAACTGCATGTCTGTTGCCTGGACACATTTTTTCTTTAATAAAGACAACGTCAAACAAAAAGAAAAGAAAACGAACAGAAAACTGCGCGAAAAATAGTTTCAGCAACCGCTTAGAGCCAGATTTGCTAACGTGTTGCACCACTGCAAACTGGGTTTCGGCAGGAAGAAAGTACTGTCTGTATTTACATGGACAGTGCAGTGATAAGATTGCATATAAGAGGTAGGAATTCAGAAATACTGGAAAATGAGCCTGCCTGAGGGAGGGGAAAATTTCAATCAAGCGTGCAGACTTATTTACCAATATTTGCAACATGCAATTTACTTCCAATCACGGCGACATTTAACAGAAAAAAAACCATGTCTTATTTTTTGAGCTTCATATTGAAATGAACTGACCACGCCTGTGTTTAGAAAATAGTGCACTTTTTATAAATCACCTGTAAAACTAACGACACCTATGAGTACTATTTGGGGACCGCACCGTTTTGCCCCATTTTGTTCATCTGGCCCTTGGAGTATAATCATATTACAGAAAAAAATATCCCAGCTTTAGTAGTTGAGCATGTTTACAGTACAAACCCAATGAACTATGAGGGTAAGAGCACACACACAAACTGCCCAGCCCTGCTATATTCTATGTGAAGCACGTCAGTCTCAGAATAAGGAATCGTACGCGGTACCAAATATTAGTCTATAATGAAATTTAATATTATCTCAATACATGTCATCACAGAATATTATTTATATTTCATGGTTTAGTGAAATCAACGTGGACTGTCCATTTCGCCCAGTGCTCAGAGGAAGAGAAAATTAACGTGTGCGGAGAAGGACAGACACTCAGGGCTAACGACTTCGTAATCACTGTGTGTCAGTTTCTGATGCATGATGTGGCCAAGCTGCAGGCCGACTGAGACAATGAGACAGGACAGGTAATCACCCAAGCTGTCACCGCACACTGTTCTCAGGCCTTATGGAGACACAGAGGGCTGCAGACACGAGCACACAATAAACCCTCCCTGAGAGTGACAGCGAATGGTAAAAGGTGATAAACAGGTTCATGCGCAGCCTACTTTAAATTGACTCAACTCTTCAATCTCAAACAATTTAGGAACTGACATCTTGGATACATTTCTGGCCAAAGCTAGACAGCATCAATATGGTCCGGAGACAGCTGACGATGTAACTGTTGTGAGATCCACATGATCAAAACTTACAGCAAAAATGATTTTTGCCAAACACTGTTCACGGGACATGTGCATCAGTCAGCCATTTCATTATTAATTATTTACTCATACAGACTTGTCCACACTTTCTATCAAGCGTGAACACGGATGACATTATTTCCATAATTACAAGATCTGCTAACACGTATTCTCAATTAACTGGCTAATCCCTTGGTGTATAAATGGCAGATTAATTCTTTTCAATGTAACTTTAAGTCTTTAAGTTTTTGTTTTATCCAAACAAAAACCCAAATCTCTAATGATTAATAAGTAATAATGATTGTTGCGTATTATTCTCTTTATATTTTTCTACTTATTTGAAAGCTCAATTAATTATTTCAGCTGCATATTAGACATTCACATTCTCATGTGATGAGTTATAAACCCTAAAATGAGTGGGAGGCTAATAAAAGGAGCTAGTAATGAATTATGGAAAATACAGGTTAAGTGTCACGGCAGAGTGGGGTTCAAGGATTCCCCTGGTTTCTAGCAGCATCAGAAGCCTTTTAATCATTGTACCTCTCTAATTATTTGTATTAAGAACACTGACTGCTGGTGATTCCCTGAACAATTATAATTTAAATTAATGAACTGATGAATTTCACAGTCACATGCTACATTTTCAGATTAAGTAAAACCTTGCCTGGATGAGTTTTGGCCTAATTTTGTTTTCTGTTACCAAACGGGGGGGGGAGTATTTCATTTCAACTGTTAGAAACATACAGTAGGTAAAGATCCGGTCTGTAATGCCACTACATAATAAAAGAAACATTTACCAGGTAATTGTACAAAGAAAAACCCAGAATCCTAATGGAAACTGGAGCAGGTTTTAAAGTGCATGAATGATAATGCTCCATTTCCAGGTTCCGTCTATGGATGAGTGAACAAAAGTACTTTCTCTCTGAGGCTGGAGAATGTAAAACCACACACTGAAATGCCCTGTGTCCACCATTTATTTTTTTTTAAAACCACATGCAACTCAACTACATAACTTGCCAGATTACAAGGCTCTACCCGACTCTCAGCCAATGCTAAATTCTATGATTTCTTCCCTCCTTGCAAGGTTTCATAGAAGGATTTGGAAATCTCCCCTAAAAACCACATCGCCTGAGTGTCACGCAAACCTTTTCTTAACTCAAACCCTGTGCCAAGTCTACGAGAAAGCCAAAACCGGCAATAATAATGTTTAACTCACTGGCAAAAATCCTGCGAATCCTGGACTGCTGGTGTGCATACTTTAAGAGTGCTGACTTAAGGGGAACTCTGCCTGGATTTCCAGTGTTCACACAATAAGTCAGCTGTGGTAGATGGATGCTTACTGCACTTTTAACTGGACACATTAACTTTAGCTTTAGCTTGTTTATTAGAGTTGGGATTAAAAAACTGAGCACTGTGCTTGGGCGGCGATTATGAAAAGGATTACACTGCAGTATGACAGTGACTAAGTTGTCTTGGCTATAATCGGAGATGAGCAACACACACAGTTGACTAAATAACTGTAGACACTTGACTGCAAGTAAAACAGCAAAAACCTCGACTGTGAGAACCTTTAAAATGTCAGAGTGTCAATAACTTCAAAGTTGCTACAAGGACTGCTTGTATTTTTCATTTTATCATATGATCACTGACAGCAATCAGGGGGAGAAGATCTGATCACCTCCGGTGGGAGATGCAGGGCGATGGGTAACCTTCTCTTTTAACATTTCCTTTAAAGGGCAATAAAGCTGTCATGTTGCAGCTGCTGTCATTAACATGGATTTTTTTCATTCTGTCAGACAGTTTGGTAAAATGAGGATTACAGACACTGCAGATATGCACACGGGAATGAATGAATGGCAGCAGATCGTAACAGCGGACCAAGCTTAATCAGGAAGAAAATTTGCAAAAAGCTGCAAGCATTAGGTTAGCTAACAAATCGTATTAGTATTAACAGTTTTTACACATATCAGAAGCCTGAAATCAGAGGTAGAATAGTAAAGGAAAAAAAAAAGTAGGAACTGGGCAAAACAACCCTTTACTTCATTATTTTAGTCAAAAATCACTTGTGTTCAGCACATTACAGCAGCCTAAATCATTTATCACTGTACGTCAACTAGCTTAATCATGATTTGGTGCACAGTGCAGTAGATATAACTTTCTGTTCATGCCGGAAGAGGGAAATAAACCCTCCAGAAGCCAACACTACAGAAGAACTGAAGAAGAAGCGAAACTCACACCTTTGCAGTTTTGCTTATGCCACCTGTTAGCTTAACCAAAGGCGACGGTTGTGTTGAAAGTACAGGTGGGGAAAACATTATATATATATATATATATATATATATATATATATACATATACATACATACGTGTGTGTGTATATATATATATATATATATATATATATATATATATATATATTACTTCCTCTTGTGGTATGTGATTGATACACTCAAATATCATTATTTTATCAAACATGAAGGTGCACTCAAAGGGCTACCCTGCCAACTTTACTAATCACTACTTCATGACTCTTTGTGGTGATATTTTTATCGAATGAATGAGGGCAAAGTCAAATTAAGTTAACTGACCTGGAGTGGGAAATTGGTGAACCACACAGACAGCAGGGGAGAGCAGAGCAGAGCAGAAAGCTAATTAATTTAACTGACACATTATTAAAATTGAAAATAATGATAATACACAAATGCTGACATCTCGATGCACGAGCTGAACACACAGTTCCTGCTTTTTGCCTTTTGGGACTTTTTTTTCCTCTTCTTCACTTCTGACTGATGTATCCTAGCAACATATTGAGTTTTGAAGAATTGCTGTATCATGACAGCATCATTACTGTGGTATCATTATAGTAACATGAGAGATAATCTGTGCATGGTTGTTGGTGAGTACGCTGAGGCCTGAATGCACTTCCAGTGTCAAGACTGAAGTATATAACCCCCAAGATTTTATAGCCTAATAAAGCACGAGAAATAAAACATCATTTTCAACATCAAAAGAAAGGAAAAAAACATCTGTCTCAAAAGGAGAAAATGTAGTTCTTTCTGACAAGGAACCGCTAAGTAAAAAAAGGGAGTCTTTTCTGAATTCCTCTTAGCTTGGCTAAGTTAAGTGATCCGGCTTCAATTATGTAATTCTTTTTGACTTGAGGGGCAAAGCCTGTCAACATCTTTGGTGAGTTACTGAGGTCGAAGGCCAGTGGAGATTACGCTCCTCCACTGGGACATGTAATCTGAACAGCATTGTTGAATCCATATAATGAATTTAAGAACAGCGGCATTTAAATTCTAACCAATCGAGACGACAGGAATACAAAGTCAAATGATCAGCATGCTGTCGCTGGGCAGCATTCAGAGTGAGCTGCATTGCTGAGAGCGCTGAAGTAGCATGGCTATCAGCATTAAGCTGCAATTGAAAACAAATGTACAAGCCCCATCTAATTAGATTACTAAATTGTTCAAAACAGCCAGGGGACACACACACACACACAAAATAAGAGACATAAAATGACTGGATTCCCTTTCAAGTCATGAAAGCCTATCCAATTGTTTTCAAACACTGCACAATGGCCTAATTCCTTTTGTAAAAGCACACTGTCATTCTCTTTGAAGCTCAGATGAATCGCAGAAACTGAGAGAGAAAACACAAACAGGAACACCTGACATCTATTGCAGACCACCAGCTGGCAAAAGGCACTCAGTTTCTAGGCAACTCTTCTCAGTTTTAGCTGCTAATTGCGCTTTCAGGAAAGCCTAACCACACATAAATAATACAGAGAGGAAACAAAGCTGCGATGAAGTCGGTCACCCATGACCTACAATCTCTTTGGTGCTATAATAAGTGAGCCAGAAGCTCAGTCTAAACAGTTATTGTCTGACAAAGAAGCTGTTTGCCATTATGACTCCTTAACATTACAGCCCTACACCTTGCACATAAAAGACATTTATTATACAACACAGCAGAGGAATGAAGTTGGACCTCATTTGTTTTAACTTAAAAGACTTAAAAAATTACCTATTTCCAAACATGTAATTTGTAACTGTCTGCAAGAAAATCGAATTCGAGCTCTGATCTAAGCAAGCCCACATTTTAACACTTAACATTATGGCTCATTTTTTATGATGCAACACTTCCACATTTGGAACCGTTAAAGACGAGTCATAAACATGAAAAATGTCTTTAAAGGCAACAGCTTCATATGCAGCACTGAGTCGACGTTCATCTCAAAGCCCTCGTCCACAGCTGTGAATTGCAGCTCAACTATTAGAATGACACGGAATGCTTTCACATTTGCGTAAATTTTCAGCGGTAATCAAATTTAACATCTTTTCAGTGTGACAAATTATAGCTGTACGCTGCGAATCAGAGCTACTATTTTACCAAGGCCTTTGATTATACCGAAACAAAAAAGGCACACAAAGCTTTGTCAAAGAGAAACCTCTTGTGAGAGCATGAGAGGCTTACCTGTGGAGACATCTGCACTTACTGATGAAAGGACAACATACATTAGTCAGGAGACTGCTCCCACTGCTACCAGCTACATGATGGGAAGTAAAAGTGATATAAAAAGACAGAAGGCACAAGGGACCGCAGGGTAGAGAACTGAGCCAGGATAAGTAGAGCTTACCAATTTGCTCACTTATGAAGCAGTGGCCTAATTTGTTCAGAAAAGCAAAGTCACACAGAGGAAAAACTCTTATCCATTTAATACCGTGATCACACCACAAAGGCAAAAATAGGATTATATTTGGGGGGGAGAAACATATATTTCAGCAATTAAGTAAAATGGAAAAACAGAGGAAATAAAATCCAAGCATAAAAACTGAATTAGCTTTTACAGTGTTTTTATTTTTATTTTATTTTTTTTTAAGAACACAATGTTTTTCCCATCTCACGATGACGTGAGAGGAAAAGTCACACAAGCGACTAACATCCCAAATACAATCTAAACTATATGGAAAACACTATTATTAGGGATGTCACCAGAACCGACACTTCCAATGTCGCAAAGCATCTAAAAAGCCGACCTCCAGATCTGTTCTACGGATTTAAATTGAGTGAGTTTCAATTCACAATAACAACATCCAAAGCATTATCCTTCTTACATTATCCTGAATTGCATGTGGTCATTGTGTGTGAGACAGCTGGCACTGCTGGCGTGAAATCAGCTTTGTCCCATAAGCTAAAATGTTTGCAGTGGTTAACATTAAATGCTTATGCTAAAGTGATGTCCTGTTAGCAATATTTAATAACATTAACATTTTAAATAAATGATCAACCAACATGTCAGTGTTTTTAAAAGGAGTTTACGTTTAAGTACATGGGATTATCATTTTGTTTTGGTATTGAATTGTTTATCAAGAACAGTGTAATTCTATTAGTATTGGCACAGAGTATTAAATTTCGGGTATCGCGACATACCTGACTGCTCTGTAGCCATAACTGAGGTGATAATTGCTGGGTAACTCGAGATACAATTGTGAAATTTTGTTGATATTCAATACACTGTAATTCTTCACTGCAGATGTCTGTCAGTGCAAAGAAAAAATATCTATAAAACCCCAAAAATGGGGTAGGGTACATCCTGGGAAGGTCAGAACTAAGCTTTAACGTGCAATTGCCGAATAGCACCTGGCCCTTTCCTTTTTGATGCGTTGTGCTAGGGTGGAGAGCTGTACACAGACAGTGACTGGGATTTTCTCCAATATGAACACTGAATGAACTGATGGCGACCTGGCATTGTATGGTCAATAATAAGTACTCTCGATCAAATAACCGGTGTGGAAGTCTCTATTAAATTCCTGAGCTAACGAGTTAACTTGAAGCCGGTGTTACGTAAGCTAGCCAAATGTAGCTAGGTTGTTCCACCCTTATAAACTAATCAGCTTACTAAACAGTCAGATAGCAAAAATATAATAAATTAACTCATCTGTTGGCTCATGTGGTCTAAATATTTCCAGTTTACATTATAACCTTGGGTCATGCTTTGAACACCAAATTAGACTAACAAGCAGAAGGGCCAGCTATGGAGAGCAAATTAAAATGAGGAACCACCTTTTAAAGGTGACCGTCCAACTGCACTATACTGAAGACACAATCTTTTTCTCTGAACTGTTACATCCCTGTGGTGACACCATTTGTACCTATTTAGTGCAGAGATTTCTCAGGCGGCCCAAATGCCTGCTTGATTGACTGGCTAACATCGCCTTGTCTTGGTTCAGCTTGACCTTGTCAACCTAATTCCTTCCTCTCTTCTCTGGCTCAGCTAGTTGCATTGAGCTTAGGTCTGGTATTGTTTGTTGGATGACGGGATGGGGGTTGGGTTATGAGTGTGTAAATGGGGTGGGCTGTTGGGTATGGGGAATGAAAGCCCTCATGTAGAGGCAGGGCAACCTGACTATCCCTTTCTGTTTACTGCAGCCAAATGTTTTGAATACCTATAGAAGGAACTGCCTGAGTATAATACATCTATTGTTCACTATACAATGAAAATAAGGACAAAACTTTTCTCTTTGTTCGACTGGCTGGTTTATAAGATTATCTGTGGTTTCCACATCAGTGGTTTGTGGCTAGATTCTGAGGAACACTTAATAATTGAACTTACAGAGGATATTAAGTATGAAGGGTGAATGCTCCTCAAAGTGGAAAACTCCTTGCGGCAAATAACTGATATGAAATATAAGGTCATAATAATAAAGGGAACTTATTTTAAGTTCTCTGTAGTGCCACATTAAGTACAACCATTAATTCCATAACTAACAACTGTTTTACTATTTGAGCTACCTGTTAGTTGTTGCTTCTGTTAAAGGCTGATTAAATGAGTAACTCTACTGAGCTCTACTGCTACTTGCTTCTATTCTAACACTGTAAATATGTTAGTAGATTAAAATGATCTTCTCTTTTCCCTTTCTCCCATTTCTCATCGTCTCGCTCTGACCGTAGGTCAATTGACAACAACAGTATCTATTACAAAAATAAGCCACATTCTTGTCAAGGTCACCCACTTGGGCCCAACAGGGAGAGAAGCTGTGCTGGGAGCAGAAATCCAGATAAGCTAAGCTGAGCCTACGAGGATTTCTCTCTCACCAACCCTCTCCATAGTCATAAATCTTATCTCACAGCAAAGGGAAACCTGACAACAAACTGAGAGGCTGTCATCAACAGCTCAGCCACCGAGATTCCCACCCAAATACCAATGAGTCAGCCGTTGGCCAAACACAGGCTTGGGAGATCAGCCTAGGAAAAAAAAAAAACATACCAACCTGTGTAGTGTACTTGTAATATAATGTTTACAATTCAGCACAATGTTGAAAGCATGACCAAAACTCCAGCTTCAGGTACTTACTGTCCTGCATTCAAATGCCCAAAGAATTTGCTCAGCATTAGGCTAAGCAAAAATAAATGATCCTAGACATACAATCCAGAAATATTTTCAGCTAAGTAACAAAAGGCATACTACTAGTTCCACATATTATAAAAGGAAAACAAGTTGTTATTCAGGCTGTGAGATTTCCCCAGAGCCGCTAACCTCTAACTATTTATAGATGTTCTGTTAGTCTCTGTTTCCCTTGTGTTGATGCTTTGCTGTGGGTGGTGCCTTCTCCAAACATTAGAAAGACAATCCTAAGCCACACATCAATAACCACACTTTACAGTTTAAAAAGAGAGAAAGAAAAACAATAGGAGACATGCTAAATTGCTTTCCATTGTCTCGGACTAACAAACAAAAACAAATGAATATTAACCTTGGCAGGAAAACACAACTGTCACATTGTGGAAAGTTACAGTATGAGATGATACATTAAGCTGAACTGGAAATGATCAAATACAAACACATATGCTCAATGTGGCTACACAGCAGTTAGTAGATAACCTTTAGGAGCCCCTTGATAAGCTCCCAAAATCCATTCTAGCTCATGACTGGCCATCCTAAAAACATGTAGACTACGGCCCTAGCTGCACGAGTAGAAAGAATCTGTACGTGAGGAGGAGTGTTTTGTGTTCTGTTCAGCAAACACTACTTGAGCTGCACTCATGCTGCTACTTTAAGAAGGGCTTGCTACTCTGATTGACCTCTACTGCTTGCTGCCCCATTGAACTGTGTCTATCTTAATGGACGATGATGTGCACTGTAACCGAGTGCCAATAGTTCCTGCACGACAGCCTCAGAACCCTATAGACTTCTGCACCTTAATATACCTTGGGGACAATGACTGTTATAGCTCACATCACATAACATTTCAGCACTGGGGAGAGGGGAAAATTGTTGAAAATGCAGGCAAGTGGAAGAGTGGAGCAGGGGAGGTTACCCTGAATGTTTATTATCACAGCACGTCTGTGAGCTGTTTTGATATTTATAGTTTGGAAAGGCCTTTGGTAGTATCCGGGGAGTTACGTGAGAAACCTTTTCAAGGAATTAAAGCCAAAATGATTTGGAAATGAAATCATCTTTTGCAAATCAATCTGAAAGCTGTCTGAAAAGGTTTAAATCTAGTCAATAGATGCACTTAAACATTACAGCAAAAGCAGACTGAGCCCTCAATGTGGCAATGTGTCAGCACAATGCAGTAAAGCTTTTGCCCTGCAGTTGCTTGTAGGGAAGTTCTAAGCAAATTATATCTCTGTGCCCTTCATATCATTAAAAGCACTAATAAAGTCAGGCTGCGGTGATGTCCAGGGAGCAGGAGGAAAGTGAAACCCACTATATCACACCGAATCTCCCATCTCGGCTAGCCGCATAGCAGAGGCCTGCTACTCCCAGCCATCAGAGTTTGATGACCTTGTTAGTTTGAGTGCCTAATCTGCTAATGCCCTGATAAAAATAAACAGTCAGTGCAGTCTTTGTAGTCCTCCCTCCTCCCTCCACCCTGTCTGCAGCTGCTATCCATAAACACAGATGATACCTCCATCTTTACTTATCCTGAGGACCTGCTATCATACTGACAGTCTTCAGAGGAGGAGGCGTGAGTTAAATACCTTTTAACACAGTGTGACTTATGTACATCATGTTTCTGCACACGTATATCTAAAGCTGCCTTCAGAAATGCATTCCTTGCTGTTAATCTGACAGCATCTGAACGGGTCGGCTTCACTTATAAATAAGTACTCCGCGTCGCTTTTCCGGAAAAGTCGCTACGGTGACTTTACATACGGATTTACGTATCACTTTCAACATGTCTGAACTGCATGAAGTATGCGTAAGATATGACTGTGCACGTCTCTGTAAGTTGCTCAGCTCACTACAAGATGACTGTTTTGGAGAACTGCAAATACATGATAAAGATAACGAAGGCGACAAGTTTAACAAGTCTTTTGCATGCATCGTATCATATTCCACTCTGTGGATAAGTCTGAAGCTATGAGGAACATTAACTTAACAGTAACTCATGCCTGAATGCCATCAACTTAACAGAAAGACAAAGCCTTGGATGTGATGTATCCTGTGTCTGGTTTTCATAAAAACCAGTAATTTAGTAAAAAAACAGAAAACTTTACTTTGTCCAACATGAGCTAGCCACCAGACACCCAGCAGAACAATATTTTTCATGCTATATTCATCTTTTATAAGCTTTGTAAGTATTTTTTATGTACTTTTGACTCTTTGATGCTTAATATTTCATAGTCAACACTTGAGCGATGAGATCGAAATTAATAATTAAACTTAAAGTATATATTAAAAATTCTCAAAAACCTCATCTGACAAGTCAGTTTTCCATGCTTACTCTGGACTTCCTCAAAGAATAATAAAGCCCTGGAGCTACCAACTGTACAACTAATACATTGTATATTACAAACATGATCTCCAAAATCAAAGGATACACTGAGGTAACAGCTTTGGAATTTATCTGAACTAGATTGGGGCAACACCCCAGCTCATATATTCTGAAGGTCATACAGAGCTTGAACAAAGTCAGTCAGTTCATGCTTTGTTATAGTCATATTAAATGCCACATTCAGCACAAAACAAACCCCAAAGACCTTCAAAATAATATCCTTAGCTATATTATTAAAAAATAAAATACCCTATTAATTCTGACAGATAACTTAAGTAACTGAATTTATCATCAAAATGTTTCACTCTTCAAGGATACATAAGGCTAATGGATATGATGAAATATAATTTAGATTTCCAGATGGACAAAGAGGCCCCATTTACAAAACATAATTAAATGTGCTTGCTCAGCTCATGACCAAGGACTTAGCAACTCCCCAGCCTCCACTACAAACAGCTCATTTCCATATTAACTTTACCTTTATTGATCCAATCTAACATTCTCTTCTCTTACCACCACACCAACACACTGCAACTCCTATAAGGACATTTTAAATGCATACAGTGTAGAAGAAATGCACTTAGAACTGTTTAAATGCATTTAAAATGTCCTTATAGGAGTTAAGTGTGTTGTGGTGGTAAGAGAAGAATGTTAGATTGGATCAATAAAGGTAAATTTAAGTGAAATGAGTCTTGT
>JAMQGT020001438.1:0-17290 GCA_024447675.2 Pterophyllum scalare | reverse complement strand
TCGTCCCCGTGTTTTGCCCCTATTTTTTTTTTTCTGGTTCTGTTTTTTTTTTTTTTCCTCTGTTGCTCCATGCCTGGTCCCCTTCCTGCCTCCCGCACAGCCGTACATGACAATCTGTGTATACTGTGGTTTCATAGCTGTGGCTCAGGATGTAGAGCAGGTTCTCTACTAATCGGAAGGTTGGTGGCTTGATCCCTGGCTGCTCCAGTCTGCATGCCAAAGTATCCTTGGGCAAGATATTGAACCCCAGGTTGCTCCCGATGCAACTGTCGGAGTGCGAATGTTAGATAGTATCCACCTAGCTGTGGAAGGAAGCGCTTGTATGAATGGGTAAATGCATACATGTTGTATAAAGTGCTTTGAGTGCACACACGTTATCAAAATAAGGAAGCAAACTAAAATGTTCTAATTTAAACACTGCTAAAAAAAAAAATAAATAAATAAATAACCATAAGTGATAATAAGGACCTCACCTGTAACCCTGAAGATACACCACTTAAGTCACTAAGGTGAGTTTTCTAATACAATCACTATCACATGGGTGAAAATCACCCAGCGTAGTGTTCTAAGGTTAATGGTGAAATTTTGGATTGCTACACTGAAATTAGCTAAAAGTTGTCCAGTTCTACTATCTAATACAAATACAGACACATCCATTTACAAAAGCAAGCTGGCAAAGGTTGAAATACCAAATAACAGGCTTCAGAATAGTACACCACACACCAATGAGTGTCATCATCGTTGCTACGTTTATGCTTTATATACAGCTGATGTATATTTTCAGCTACCAAAGGTCAATCTTCTTGTTAATGACCATCAGGGGATAATTGTAACCTATCTAAACTTAAATGCCAAAATCTGAAGGTTGATTTACATTTGAAAATGACCGTTTACTGTGTTTATTTCAGTATGATTCAGAAAAGACATCAGGATGTCTCAGTCAGTACAAGTGCTCTGGGAAAATGTTTAAGTCAGGGAATTCTGCTTATTACCAGTACCTGTTTGTTTAACTAAGTGTGGAGACCTGCGTTCCTTTTTTTAAAATTTTTTTATGTAGTCCAGTACTGCCATCCCATCCCATTACACGAGAGAAGACCTACACACTGATATTTAGGCTGCACACTCATGTTGCATAATGATTTTGCTTGATATCTGGAGAAAAGGCATTAATTTTTCATAAGTTCTTGAAAAAAAAAGGCAGAGTTAGAGGAACTGCCTCTAATTGGTTTGGGGGTAAAACGAGTATGATTTAACTTGTTTTGAGTTTGAGTTTTCAACATTAATACTCATCATATTCCAAAGTAAGAAAGTTTTTCTATTGAGTTCTCAGATATTTGGTTGGGTATTTACAGCAATGACAATACAGATGGCACAGAAAAGATTGCATTCTCTTGGCTAAATTTTCTTTCTGTATTGGTTCCATTTCAAACCTGTTGGAAATAGTTGTTCTTATCAAACTTACAGACAATGTTATCCTATGCAAATATAGCCAGAAGTGAGTCAGCTTTTTAACTCTTTAACGCAGAGTGTATCATATTTGATACAAGCTTTTGTGAGTTTTTGAGACATTCTGCATCATCAGTTTCACCCCCACCCCCAAAAAAAGATAAAGAAATTGCACAGTACATTGCTATGCAATAAATTGCAAAAACTACTGAATGTCGCACGTATGATACAAATTACAACTAAAGCATGCAAAATAATATTTAATTTCTTCTTTTTTATGTATCAGAAGATTCAATAAACACTGACTTCTAAAAAAAACCTTTGAATTTTCTGGTGATTATTTCATGGTTAAGACTTTACAGCTGTGAACTTCAGCCGGCAGTCTGCCTGTCTAACTAAAGGAAGTAAAAGTTGTAGCAAGCTTTCTGTCAGTGAACCTGCGGAGGGACTGCTCCCATCTCCTTTCCTCTCTCGCGCGGTCTCCTCGTGGGGGGACGAGTTGGTTAGGTGGCTCAATGGCTGGCTGTGTACCCGCATGTGAGTCTGTATCCATCGGTCCCTCAGTTGTCACAAACCCCGCGGCCTAGTATCTGTTGTTGTTAAAGTAAATGTGCTGCCATTTTGTGCCAGTGCGGTTGTACTGTGTGAAGTCTGTGTCAAAATCTTTTTTATCATAGTCTGATTTTGGAGCCTTTTGCCTTCATTCACACTGGGCAGAGGACGGACTGAAGATTTTGCTGGTGTGGCCTCAAAACAAAATATGATTTGTCAAAATGTCGGTAAATTACTATATTTACAGTTTTTTTTTGTTTTTTTTTTTAAAAAAGGCACCGCACCATTGCCTGTGAAATAAAATTACTGAACTATAGGGTCCAGATTAAAATTAAAAAAGCTCTTTTAAAAGAAAGGTGTCCAGGCAGAGGGTTTTGCATCTGAACTCTTCATGTTTCTATATTCATTTTTTTCAGTCAACAACAAAAACTGCCTCTGAAAGGTAGATTGTGCAGAGATAAACTCGTTGCTCTCATTTAACATTTGACTGTTTCCCGTGCTCATCATATCTATAATGAGAACAACTGTGCACAACTGTGGTGTTTCCATAACAACCGTCAACATAACTTTTATTGATTTGAAAGGAAATGAAAGGAAATTGATATATCAAATAGGATATATATATATATATATATATATATATATATATATATATATATATATGATACAGTATTACTTTTATTTTACTTTACGAGAGCATTGGACCCTCACAGAGTCTGCTGAGAAAAATTCCGGCCCTTGGACAAATGCAGTTGATGACCCCTGACTTGCAGGGTTAAATATGAGATTTTTTTAGTGAAAGCAAACAAGCACTAAGGCACGATTCAAAATAATTATTTCAACTTCAGAAAAATGATCAGCATGGCTGTTCTCCAGGTGTTAAAATAATATGTTATGAAAAAAAGAAGACGATTTAGGAGTTTTAGTGGAGTTAGAAGGTAGTAATAAGGTAGCTAGCTAATTCACATATTGTAAACATAATATTTATAAAAGAACCCCAAAAAAGTGAAGCATTTAGAATTTTTTTGACATACACAAAAGAAACAAAACATAAATTACTGCAGTGTTTGGAGAGTCAGTGAAGTTTGACTAGTTCACTTCTAATAAGCTATGGTTAGCCTAATATAAATACAGGGAAGGTATGCAATGAGGGTTAAATGGTTGTAAAATATTTAAATGCTGATTCTTCTCAATTAGAAGAGACTAATGCCACCGTAACTCCGAACTTCAGCCAAATGAATGTCTGAGATAAGCTTGTCTTTACCCGAAGTTTAATGTCTGCACTGAAATTTCTTTGGGCCCAAGAGTCTTTTGTTTACTGAAAACCTAAAATATCTGGAGTCTGAGACATCAAGACTGCAGTGCGTACACTGTGAGTTCTTTAAAAAGAAGAAGAAAACAAAAGATACTTGGATCCAAGATCTGAATACACGTGGATTAATTGATCATGCTCGAAGTACAGAGGATCCATGCTGCCTTCTTATGATGTATGGTAACTGGCTTTAATTATGATGTGCTCTGAGCTGAAAGAGCCAGATACATACTGTAATTTCATGTTACATGCAGACCCTTACAGTTAGCCTATGGTGTAATATTATGTAGGGGATGTAGGGAATGCATTTGCAGCACACATTAGGGTTTTTAGTATGAAACAAACAAAGCTTGAATGTGACACTTTAGCCTTCTGCTGAGGTAGTTTGTTTCATGGCCAAATGGGTATAAATGGAAATCTCCCAGCAGGATAATGATGCTCTGGATCCATGTGCTCGCATTTTATTCAAATCCGTGAATCATCTTTTCTTTTATTAGCTGTTTGCGGTGTGAATGTGCTGCTGAAGCATCTGCAGGAATCAAGTGACCTGCTGTGGAGTAGAAACATTTCCAGCATCTTGTTGAGTCAATTCAGGTGTTGAACACTGGAGAAAAGCGCACATTTATAATCCTGTAATCCTAATTGCCAACATGTTGATGTATGATATGCAAAGAGAAATGCTCGTTTTTTCCTGAATGTGCCTTGTCCCATTTTTATAACCAGAAATAAATGAATAAAAAGGACTGCTGTGCAGGGCAAATAGTTGCTGTAAGTTTTTGTATTGACATCATAAGTGCCACTTAAATGCATGAGTACTTGTCGTGATTATATGCTCATTTTAGTGAAAAATATGTTTTTGTTGCACATACACATAACAATACTGTCACATCCATGTAGTGTGACATACTTGCCAATTTAAATATCTGAATTAAAAAATTGCCCCAAAATTTAAAATTAAATCTGAGGGTACTGCGTTCACCTTTACACAGCACTTCATTCTTGCTAATTAAAACATATTTGGATACAAATAATTATTCACTTAAGCAAAGTGAATCTGCTAAAAGCAAATAAAAAAGTATTTTCTTTCCATTCTTTGTACCTGCATAATGTTTCTGAATAAAACTTGTAGGAAAGAACTCCACGGCTGTGAGGTCCCTCTCTGTTTCCCCTGGCTGCTTTTGCATACAGTGCAGGTTTTGCCACTTTAGAAAAATAATTGCATGACCGGATGACATTTTTTGTCCACTATGCTTAGAATGTTCCCGAAGCCTTCCTGAAAGCCAGCATGTGGAATATTTGCCAAATGGAATGCGACTGGGTTACAATTTCAGTGCGTCTTTGTAAACTACGCAGACATATTGCCCAGCCTTGCTGTTATACATGACTGAGCTGATTGCTGGACAATTCATGTTATCATGTCATCAGTGCTACTGATTAAATCTAATAGTGGCATATAAACACACAGAGGATGAAAAGAGATAAGTGAAGAAGAAATGCTTAGTGCATCATGGGATGCTCACCAGCAGCCCAAGCCTATTACAGCGTAACTAAGGGATAGTTTAGGGTCACCTGATCCAGTTTTTAGCCTAGTCTTAAAAGTAGAGAGGGTGTCTATCTCCCAAATCCCAAACTGGGAACTGGTTCCACAGTAGAGGGGCCTGAAAGCTGAAGGCTCTGTCTCCCATACTACTTTTAAAAACTCTACAAACCACAAGTAAGCCGACAGTCTGAGAGAAAAGTGCCCTGTTAGGATAATACGGAACTATTGTTTCCGTGCAGGAGTATTACATGGCCTGGTACTTGGTTATTGTTTGTGAGGATGTGGAAACCACTGGCATATTTTTTGTCAAGTCCAATCAAGTGCACACAGCACTATACTTATTCTGAGAACACAAGGTTATCAGTGCTGCTATGCTTTAAAAAACAGCAGTATGGGATTTTCTGTAAAGTGCTCAGTTTGTTTTACATTAAATTAACAAAGTTTTATTCATGGTGTTTTTAAATAAATTATTGAAGCTTTTGAAGTATTTGCCAGAAAAGAACTATACAAATGTGTTTTTGATGTGAGCTACAAATAAATATAAATAATATAATATAAATAAATAGTGATACTGTCTTTGATGGGGAAAGTACTGTGATGGAATTTAAGACCAGCTTTGAACTTAGATGTAAGTCATGATTCGCTCACTCATTCAAGACTCTCCAGAATATCTTTGTTCTATTAATGCACTGCTCAAAGAAATAATGATTAAACAAATGCTTTTTAATCAAGTTATAGAATCAAGTCAATCAAACATCTGGGATGAGACAACCCCCAAAAGAGGAATGGTTTACAGGTGGAGGCCACTGCCATTTTTCCCCTCCTCATCTTTTCTGACTGTTTTTTCACTAGCTTTTATTTGGCTAGGGTCAGTGTCATTGGTGCTTGCATGAGCAGGGTTCTGTGCTAGGACCAGTTTTATTTACATTATACATGTTTCCCTTAGGCAGTACTATTAGAAAGCATTGTATACATTGTTATGCAGATGATACCCAGCTTTATCTAGCCATGAAACCAAAGGACACACATCACTTAGTTAAACTGCAGGAATGTCTTAAAGATATAAAGGCCTGGATGACCTCGAATTTCCTGCTTCTAAATTCAGATAAAACTGAAGTTCTTGTACTAGGCCCCACAAATCTTAGAAACATGGTCTCAAACTAGATACTTACTCTGGATGGCATTACCTTGGCCTCCAGTAACACTGTGAGAAATCTTGGAGTCATTTTTGACCGTGATATGTCCTTCAATGTACATATTAAACAAATATATAGAACCGCTTTTTTGCATTTGCGCAATATTTCTAAAATTAAGAACATCCTGTCTCAGAGTGATGCTGAAACGCTAATTCATGCATTTATTACTTCTCGGCTGGATTATTGTAGTTCATTATTATCAGGCTGTTCTAAAAGCTCCCTGAAAAGCCTTCAGCTGATCCAAAATGCTGCAGCTAGAGTACTGACAGGGACTAGAAAGAGAGAGCATATTTCTCCCATATTGGCTTCTCTTCATTGGCTCCCTGTTAAATCCAGAATAGAATTTAAAATTCTTCTTCTCACATACAAGGTCTTGAAAAATCAGGCCCCATCTTATCTTAAAGACCTTATAGTACCGTATCAAGACCCTGAACCACCCCTTAGTTATACTGCAATAACCTAGGCTGCTGGGGGGTTCCTATGATTCACTGAGTGTTTCTTTTCATTCACCTCTTTTTACTCTGTTTATACTGCATTCTGCATTTAATTATTAGTTATTATTAATTTCTGGCTCTCTTCCACAGCATGTCTTTTGTCCTGTCTCTCTCCCCTCAGCCCCAACCAGTCACAGCTGATGACTGCCCGTCCCTGAGCCTGGTTCTGCTGGAGGTTTCTTCTTGTTAAAAGGGAGTTTTTCCTTCCCACTGTCGCCAAATGCTTGCTCATCAGAGGTTGTTTTGACTGTTGAGTTTTCTCTGTCATTATTGTAGGGTTTCTACCTTATAGCGCCTTGAGGCAACTGATTGTTGTGATTTGGCACTACATAAATTGAATTGAATTGAATTGAATTGAATGAGGCCATTGGCTTGTATAAAGCTCTTTGAGTGCTCATCTAGGGTAGAAAAGCACTATTTAAGAACTAGTCCATTTACTATTTACCTACAGAGGTTGCACAGGTAGTCCAACTGCTCCAGGATTCCTCGATTCCCCCAGGATGGCACATCAATACATGCTCTTGCCAGAAGGTGTGCTGTGTCTCCCAGTACAATCTCAAAAGCTTGAAGGAGATTCCAGGAGACATGCACTCTAGGAGAGCTGGACAGGGCTGTACCCTGAACCCATCAGCAGTATCAGCTCCTTTGTGCAAGGAGGAACAGGATGAGCCCTGCCAGTGCCCTTCAGAATGACCTCCATTAGGCCACTGGTGAGAATGTCTCTGACCAAACAATTAGAATCATAAGGATGACCTGAGGGCCCAACATCCTCTAGTGAGCATTATAGATCTGGGAGAAGATCCCCCAGGACATCATCTGTCATGTCATTAGGAGCATGCCCCAATGTAGTCTGGAATGCATACAAGTATATTGGGGCCATACAAACTAAAATGGACTGGCCTACCTGATTTTTGTTTTTTCACTTTGTGAACCATCTTACCAACCTCGGGCCCTGTGCATAAGAAGCACTTCTGAAAGTGTCATTTTGAAATACAAGTCTTTTTGTCCACAGTAGCAAGCCGAAATGAGAGCTGGCAAACTAAAATGACCATTGTGTTTTAATAGCAGGCCAGATCTGCTATTAAAGCACAATGCACCTGCTACAGTATTTTTTCAGGTTGCTGAATTTGGCATATTTAATGAAAGGCTACCTCATAATACTATGACTAAAATGAATGTCCTATTGTTGTGTTTCATTTTGTTGCATTAATGTGGTGCAGTTGAGAATTTTTATATCAAGTTTAATAACAGACTCATTATTATAAGAAAGTTGTGTTATCTCTAATTTATACTGTTGATTAGTTGGTAGTAAAGTAAAAAGTAAAAATGCAAATTTCTGCTGGACTTTTTATAATTTCACTCCAGCTCTGTGATAGGGTGATAAGCCTTCCAGGTCCCTCTTAGGTTGCACAACTGTTAGGGGCTCCTCTGAAGCTGTTATGTAAGCAGTTGATGGGAGGTGGCTGTGGCTCAGGAGATAGAGCAGGTCACCTACTGGTCAGAAGGTCGGTGGTTCCATTCCTGGCTACTCCAGGCTGCATGCCAAAGTATCCTTGGGCAAGATATTGAACCCCAAGTTGCTCTCCGATGCAAGCGTTGGAGTATGAATGCATGTGAATGTTAGATAATAAAAGCACTTTGCTTGGATACTCATGGAAGTGCTTGTGTGAATGGGTAAATGTAAAGATGTTGTATAAGCACTTTGAGTGCTCAGTCGGAGTAGAAAAGCGCTATATAAGAACTAGTCTATTTACCATCTACATCAACCTTTGATGACCTGATCAAATCTATCAATAAGACTTCTGGTTTTATCCCAGGATCATCCTATTATCACGAGTGTACAGACATTGCAGTGAATTAAGCCTATTAGAAGAAAACATTAATTTCAAAGAGGTTTTTTTTGTCTATCAGAAATTGCATAGGCAAACGCAAAGTTATCACTGGTTTCGTTATCAGTGCTGTTCCTCCTTCTCCCTGTGTGCTGTTTAACGTTTAGTTCTTTTACTAATGAAGCTGTGGTGTGCTGAGGTTAAGTCAGCCTTTTGAGGTGAAATTATTAAAATGATTATTTAACAATGCCACAGTAGAGTACCATTAACAGACTATATTAAAAGAAGTTAAAGCTTCTGGACCTGAAAAATGATGCTGCACCCCACTCTACCACAATAACCTCTTCATTTGTTTGGAGATGATACAACTGTGGTGGGTCTCATCAGCAACAATGAGTGGTGCAGTGACAATGTTCCCTCCTTGAATCTGGAGAAAATAAAGGAGATTGTCACTGATATTCAGAGAGCACACACAGCATCACCACTCCCGGTTCTGCAGTGGAGATGGTGAGCACATCACATGAGCACGCTCAACTCTGCATCACTGGCCAGGAAAGCACAACAATGCCTCTATTTCCTCTGCAAACCGAAGCATCCTGACATCCCTCCCATCACAAATACTGAATTGTAATACATACACACAGATATGAAAGATATGAAAGTAAATATGAGGTATCAAAGTGTATCTCATATTCTTATAGTTCTCTATTTTATTTTACTTTCTTTTTGATTCATTCTAATTGCGCGCCGTGGATTGGGGGAAAGAACATTTCCTGTGTATGTCGTCTGCATACTCTGATAAGGATAAAGAGGAATAGTTCACAGCTGATTTCAGATTTTACTTGGGAAACATTTTTATACGTACCTGGACTTCCCTTTCAATCATCTTGATTGGAATTCAAATTGTAAGTCAAGCGCTTTAAGTTACATTTGTAATTCTCCAGGTTTCCATTGCTTATCATCCAGACAGTCACGGAACCATAGAGAGATTCTACCAAACCTTGAAGTCCATGTTATGCATGTGTTGCCTTGCACATGGTTCAGTGTGGGATGATGGTATACCTCATCTGCTGTTGGCTGTCAAAATCATGGGGGTTCGGGTTTGCTGAGCTGATATTTGGCCACACTGTTAGGGGCTCTTCTGAAGCTGTTGTGTAAGCAGTTGATGGCAGATCGTCCACTTAAGCTGTGAGTTGTTCTTTTTTTTTTTTTTCGAGAGTAGCTCCATCATGCCTGTGAAATGACCAGACAGGCAAAGAAACTGGCTGAGTCTGAGATGAAGTACCAGTTTGAACAAACGTGCAGTGGGCCACTTTTTTCAGCCCAGGGACTTAGTACTGCCTCTTTTGCTGATACTAGGATCAGCGCTGCAGGCAGAGTTCAGGGGCCCTCATGTGATTGAGAAAAAACTGAGTAAATGGACTGGTTCTTAAATAGCACTTTTCTACTGTACTTTAGTGCCTAAAGTGCTTTATACAACATGTCTCATTCACCCATTCACACACATTCATATCAGCACTTTTCTTCTTTTAACATCCAAGTGCTTTCTTTGTTATGTTCACACTCCGGTGAATGCATCGGAAGAAACCCTGGGCTCATTTGCGTTCATTCATTTGCTCTTTTAGTTATCTCAACATTACAAGCACAACGTGGACATCCTTCCCTGAACTCTGACAGATCAGAGAAACGATGTTACATTTATCTTTGATGCCACCTTTTAGGTACAACCTTTTTGGGGTGGAGTGTTATATCCTATTTCATTCTATCCATCGTTCACCCCCAGCCAAACTTTTTTTAGTCATGTTCAAAAGAAAGTTTTCACAGGCTCGCAGTCCTATGAATACTTTTAGTACACCCCATGATTCAGTAGCTTCTAGAACTACTTTTAGCAGCAATAACTTTAAGCAATCATATAATGTTATCAGTCTCACATTGTTGTGGGGGAAATTTGGTCCACTCGTCTTTACAACATTGCTTCACTTAATTGAGGTTTGTGGGCATTTGCGCATCTCTTTCAAGAACACGTTAACCGAGGCCTGTCCATCACTTGTGAATATGATCCAGAAATACTTGAACTCCATTGCCTCCAGCAGAGAAAAGTTAATATTATTTTCATATCTTTAGGAGTAACTTAATTGTCTGACAGCAGGTAAGAGTGTGTGATCCGGCAAAGAAAAATCTATTTTCTGTCAGAAAAATGTTCAAACATAGTTAATAGTATTTTCATATCTTTAAACGTAAGTACATTTTCTGGCAGTAGTTACGAGGCCAGATAGTTTGAAGTGCTAACAGAGTGGTTTATGTTGCATCAGGGAAATGCACAATTTAAGCTTTTAATGTTTTTTTTTTCTTCTTTTTTTTGGGGGGGGGGGTTGTGACACCAAATTAAAATTTTCATCTGCATTATGTGGAGTAATATAGTAAAATACTGTGCATTTAAAAGTCCACTCTTCAGGAAGGTGGATTACTTATTAAATCATATAGAGCAATCTAAAATGTCATAGTCACAAGTGACCCCTGAACACTGTGACTAAACCTTTTAATGTGATGGAGAGAAAATACTAGCTCTCTCCAGGTTAACTTTCATTCAGTCTAATATACCAGGAAAACTGATGTGTTTTGAAGTTGGATGTCTGCAATTTACACCAAATACCCTGTCATTCTCAGGTCACCAGCCTGTTGCGGGGCTAGCACAGAGATGCAGACAACCACTCACACCTGTGGGCAACTTAGAATCACCAGTTAACCGAACCCCACTAACTGCATGTCTTTGGAATGTGGGAGGAAACCAGGGTACCCAGTGAGAACCCACACAGACATGCTGACACTATGCAAGCTCCACACAGATAGGCCCCACCCTGGTGGTAGACTTGAACCCAGGACTTTTTTACAGTGAGGCAGCAGTGTTAACCACTGTGCCATCAGGCCACCCATAGCAAGAAATAAAAAAGGTTCTCAATTCATGAGTTTATCCTAATTTATCCTACTTGAATTTATACAGAATATCTCTCGCTCAGTCATAAGAATTCCAGTAGAAACTGAGCTTTTATTTGCATCATTTTCTAAATGTTCAATACAAATGCAACTTCAGGCATAAGTGCTTTGATTTATGACTTTCAATAAGCCAAATGGCATATTAAATTAAAAACAACATAAAATTATAATAAAAACAATTTTAATTAATCATCTTTTTCTTCTATTGTGATATTAAATTCTGCTGAAAATGAGATGAGCTTTCTTAAACCGATGGGAACGTTTTACGGCAAATAAAAGAATAGGGTTTTGAATATAAAGCAACAATGACGTGAAAATGAAAATCAAAATCGAAAATGCTCACATTTCAAATTCATTAAAAATTCAGCTGAAATGGAAAACGGGATGTTTTTATTAGTTATTTAATTAATCATTTAATCTTGCAGGTGAGTGAATGCTCAGCTCTGACAGCTGGTACTAACCTTTTCATACTGACACTTCAAAACATTAATCTCAACCATTACACCCAAGCTCGCTCAACTCAGGAGTTTACTGTGAAGAAAAGGCATCAGCCGTTTCTCACTGACACTTGACACATGATATTGGACTTAATAATGTATCAATCTATTACTCATCAATTTACACCCTGACGTGCAATGCAGCATTACAACATTTTTAATCAAGATTAATTAACAGTGAGCTCATTTGGAATTCACTGCTGCACACCCAAAGGATTTACTCATTAATGAATTCAGAGACAAATTGATTCCTGTGGCATACACTGTTTTACACCAGGTGGAACTGAATGGTGTAATTGATTGTATCTATTGTTTTACATCTGTTAACCTTCCACGTATAATGGATGACTCACACGAGAGGCCAGTTGATACCTCAAAATATGCTGCTGTATTAGTGTTCCCATCAAAGTAGCCAATTTTGGAACAAAATTTCTGTTACACCAACTTATTTTTCTGCTCTGTGTCTTTGCTTCAGCTCCTTTTTACCCATCTTGGTGCATCAATAGAGGTGAGAAACCAATTTCAATATAATCCAGACAGTTGTTCATATTCTGTTCTGTCAGAGGCACTTAGGTCAATGTATGTTATATGCTTTTTCTTTGTCAGAATAGGCTCTACTCTGGAGGTTAATCTAAGCCGCCAGAATTCAGGGGAGTTCAATAAACCCCTAGGGCTATACACAATGGAGCCCAACAAGTGCATTCTACTGGAGATAAAGGAGACAGGAACCACAGAAGAAAAGGATGCCATTACCAGGTATGGGCATATAATACTGGAAGTGGAGGAGGCTAGTTCAGAGAAGAGAGAAATGAGTTGCAGCAGCAGTATTGGTGTTGAACAAACAAAACATGTCGGGTGCTGTGAGAGAATTGTTGCAACTGAAAAGACTTGGATCAATTTTCAAAAGCCAAAAGCACAGATTCTGATAGCAGAGAGTTAAAGCTTAGACCTCAGAGGTCTGAGTACCCCAGCGGTACCTTTAGAAAACCATTGTTCCATTTTATTAGTTTCTTTTTTTTTTTTTTTTGCTGTTAGGCCATTGGTGAAAGCAGCATATCCTAACCTAACCTATTGCACATTATTCCTCATTGCAGCCTCATTGCAAATCAAATCGTAAAACTGTGAAACTCTACGCGTCATATCTGTGTGCATTTTTTACTAGACAAATATAACTTCAAGGGGTACTTTGACACTGTCATGGGAACTCTGTGTTTCCACCACATTTCCCACAGAGACAGGTACCTGCCGTTCTCTGAAACAGCAAACTAGTAAAACAGCATAGGAGTGGTTATATATGGTGTATGTAAGGAACAGGGGTTGTGCAGAGGTCAGAGGGTGTCTGGACACATCTGTACCTGCAAGCGCAAGCACCTGCAATGTAACAAATTAAAATCCATTTATTCTGTTATCTGAATTTAAAACGGGTGTTGAGGAGGTCATAAGATTACATAGGCACCTGACCTGCCGTTTCAGTGAGTGTGGGAAACACATGTCCAAGTCTCTCTTAATGAAATAGCATAGTAAAAATCCCAACAGTTCCAGAATGATCTTCAATAAAATATATTTAATTCATTTAAGTCACTGTGGTTTCCTGTCTTATGTAAAACTGATTTGTGTGATAGTAGATACTTTTCTCTAAAAGCTGCTGTTGTAAAACCTAAGAAATACACTATCGCTGCTCTCTGATCATTAAAGATTAATCATCCATCACTTAATGTGAGATATGCTATACATAAGCAGCTTTTAGGGACTTTAAAAAAAAAAACTGAAGACAGTCAGAACTGAAAACTGAATACTGAAAGACTCTGGAAAAAATAAAAACACTGACTTTGAGGTTGTTTTGTATTTTTGTTTCAAATAAAAATATATTCATCACCCAACCTATAAACTTTTGTGGAAAAAAAATCTGTGTAGATAAGAGTTTTGTGTGTGTTGCAGCTCTCATTAATCATGGCCCTACCCTACATTACTGAGCATGGACTATCAAAATGTGTCGAGCCATGACTGGCAAATTTTGCTGGGCCCCAATGGTAACAAACCTGCTCTCTCTCCTTTCTCTTGCTTATTAAGCTTGATTCCTAGTGCTGCACTGAATCACCACTGTGATTGGGAAGGTCATTTGCATTTATACCTGTGTGCTCGTGGGCCTGCATTGCTCTGCAGCCACAAGTGAAACTGAAATGTTCGTGTTTGGCTTGGAGCCAATAAATCAAGAGCAAAAGTTACTTTTAATGACATAAAAAGGAGGAGCAGATTTATTCTATATGTATTTTTAGAGCTAATACATGGGCAAACAGGCATTAAATGCAAAAACCATGACAAAGAACAGAACTCAACTATCTAAAAAAGAATCAAACAGAGACAAAAGAGAATCAGAAAATCCAACAACAGAAAAACACTGGGTCCTAGACCCAGGACCATGACAGCCGGTAGTATAACTTCACATTGTTAAAATCTCAAATATGCATACAAACATTTATGCTCTTTAAAAGGCAGTGCAGGCTACGGTACATATATGTCACTCCATAACTTGTGCAAAAACCTTGTCGCTATACATTCCAGCTCACTGCATACAAACTGTGATAAGTGTGTGTTAACTCAGGGACAGTCAGAGTTCTGCTCTGGAAAGTGATGAAGTAGGCCATCTCACTCCCATTAGTCAACACGGTTGTTGTTGCAGCCACTTGCCAGGTTTGTGCTTCTTATTAGCTGCAGGCTCTGACGCTGAGCTCAGCCAGTGTTTCCCAATTCTCTGTGTGGGTTTGAGGAATTCCATCACTGTGAGCTGCAGTGCTGGGAGAACTCTATCACACATCCATCAACAGCAGGGCTATACTGAGTACCAGACCATTCAGTTTAGAATAGCGTGGATCACAGTAACATGTATGGCTTTCCAAAAATTGAGAAACACAACTGGAATACTACGCCTTCTCCCAGCTGTAAGGATGAAGTTAGGATGCCAAGAGAAATTAAAACTGCACAAGTATTCCAGACTTTGATCATCTCACACCAAAATATTACATAGTTTGTTGAGTCATTTCATGGAAAATTAACTCTGTTAAACCACAGCACAGCAGAAACCAGGATTCACTTTCCACTTCACTTTGCTAAATCACACAACTCACCATCTGTTTTCCTCCTGGATATTTTTAATTGACTATTCTCAACGGCTGGGGTAAGGACACCACTGTGCTACTGAAAATCTTCCAAATAAACGTGATGTGACAATTGATTCAGAACAATACTTTTGTCTAATATGCTCATATATGCTTAATTTTGACTTTAACAACATTATTTCAAAGCATTTATCTTGAAAAGTTGATAATTGATTATTTTGGATACAGAGCTGCATCTCCACCATATGCTGTATGTAACCATGATCACATCCAGTGCCATGTCACCATTTGCTTAGTGAAGTCCCTCCGTGGAACAGCAACCTGAGCGCTTTGGCCATTCTTGCGTTTTGAAATTGGGCATGAAGGCCAATGTGCAGGTCTGAGCATGAATGCTAGTACAACAGTGACTCATCAATAACAAGGTAGGCGTGTCCAGAAGCATACTCTTTTTTTACTCTTACTTATTTTAGAACCCATTGTTCATAAAATTATCATTATTAAATGAGAGTTTTGACCAGTGATTGCAATAATAATGTAATCAGTAAAGTGTTTATTGCACAGGTTTTTCCGGTAAGCTTTTGTACAGTCTAAACTCTGTTTGCAACTGGACAACTCATTCCCCTACTGGCCATCAGAAATAATGCAGTTTTAAGGAACTTGGGTTCACTTTTATGGACTATATTCTGTGATCTCCACCTTAGTCAATCACATGAGAATATTTGCAAAAACTGAGTGACTTCCTATAAATCCAGTGACAGGAATGTAGACATTTGCTGTGTGTGTTCCTACAGAAACTCTTCAGTTTAGTGAAAAAAAAATGACAAAAGAAGTGGGGGTGGGGGCTTAATGACTCATACATTTTGGCATGTGAGTTTTTCTTCCCAGTGCTCTGTAGCCGAAAACATCTGCAGAAGGCACCAATTTTATCCCACTCTCTCCCTGGATCAGCTAATCCTGGCCACTTCTACTTCTGACATTACAGCCCTTCTAGTCTGTGCCACAGTGTACTCAGCAATTGTCATGTTTTAGAAAAGTGGTTCAGAAAAGAGGCAAGAAAGCAGTGCCTGCCAAAGAAGAGCAGGCATATATTTTCTACCTATATTTGTGATGGCCATACCACATGCTTACAATACTGACAAAGGCTTTACCCTACTTTATTTTTAATATATTCACCTCCAAGTGCTCATGCTTCTTTATTGAATCCTAATGTACATGATTCATTGGCCTTTTTCACAGTAGACTTTGTGATTTTTCCTAGTAGGGAAGAAGCACATTTGCAGTAATATAAAAAACAGTGATGTAGTGCAGCAAGTGGGGTTATTAAAGTGGTAAAAAAAAAAAAAGAGCAAGAGAACCGGAAACTGATCTGCAGCATAACACAGTAGCTATAATTATCATATGTACTGGTTGGCTAAACCATTAACTCCCCAACGACCCTTATGGCAGATACAACAAGGGGGCAGTTTACCCTGCACAGGATAGGGTCACCAGGGCCCCACTCTGGAACCAGGCCTGGGGGGGAGAGTGCCTGGCAGCTGAGCCTTAGCCCGTAGGGCTTGGCCAGGCACAGGTCGAAAAGGAGACACAAGTTGCCCTCCTGTATGCCCCCCACCCACCACCTGCAGGTAGGGGTCAGGTGCACTGTGTGTTGGGCAGTGGCCAAGGGTGGAGGTCCTGGCCGACCAATCCCTGGCTATCTGGCTATTGGGACATAGAACGCCACCATATTAATTCTAGGCTGGACTATTGTGATTCATTAGTATGAGGCTGTGCTAAAAGCTCCCTGAAAAGCATTCAGCTAACCCAAAATGCTGCAGCTAGAGTACTGACAGGGACTAGAAAGAGAGAGCATATGTCTCACATATTTGCTTCTCTTCATTGGCTCCCTGTTAAATCCAGAATGGAATTTAAAATACTTCTCACATACAAGGTCTTGAAAAATCAGGCCCCATCTTATCTCAAAGACCTCATAGTACCGTATCACCCCAATAGAGCACTTCGTTCTCAGACTGCTGGCTTACTTGTGGTTCCTAGGATACTTAAAAGTAGAATGGGAGGCAGAGCCTTCAGCTTTCAGGCCCCTCTTCTGTGGAACCATCTCCCAGCTTGGATTCAGGAGACAGACACCCTCTCTATTTTTAAGATTAGGATTAAAACTTTCCTTTTTGATCAAGCTTATAGTTAGGGCTGGATCAGGTGACCCTGAACCATCCCTTAGATATGCTGCAAGTGACTTAGACTGTTGGGGGATACCCATGGTGCACTGTTTCATTTTCACTCACCTCTTTTCACTCTCTTCACTCTTTTCACTTTT